>CM039519.1:3450689-3534803 GCA_022433055.1 Begonia peltatifolia | reverse complement strand
GACTAATGATTGGTACCTGAGCATAAAAAATTAAAAGTTAATTACATGTTTTAATACCTGTTAAGACGTGTCAAAAACCATGTGCAGTCCTCAAATAAATAAGGGTCTTTTTAAAAAAAAAACCATAAAGTTTGATTTTTTTTAAAAAAAATCCATAAATTTTATTATTCATGAAAAAAAATCAAAAATTATCATAAATCTATAAAATTATCCTTCCTAGCCGGCCGGTGGGTGGACAGACCCGTGGAGGCTGGCCGGTTCACTTGAACCGACCGGCCTCCATTATTTTTATCCGAAAAAATAAAGAGGCCGGCCGGTTCAGTTGAACCGGCCGGCCTCTATTATATAAAATGAAAAAATAAAATGGAGGCCGACCGGTTCGATCGAACCGGTAATGACCCACTTGGTACAGTTGCACACACGATTATCCATGTCAACAATGAATTGTTCGTATCCGTTGGTGACTTCAAATCGATAACCTCCTGCAAATCTGGCGCGCCAATTTCCAGATGCTTCCTCTAACTTCGCAAGCTTTGTTTTTATATGGGGACACAGGAGATCTTCTGATCGGCACATCTTCTCATAATTTTTAACAATGCGAATCATCAATTTCTTTCGGATCCCGTCGAACATGGTCAATATTGGTTTGTCCCGGACAGGCAATAACACTGCATTGAATGACTCGCACAGATTGTTTAAGCCTAAATCGCACTTTGGAATGGAAGAGAAGGCATGACTAGCCCAACGGCGAGAATATTCTCCTCGAAGATATACTTCCACCTCCGGGTTAATCTGACGTAATTTCTCCATTTCATGCTCGAAATGAGCATTCGTGGGTGCTCTAGCCGCCTTCCACATTGCATCTTTGTACGCAACACCCCGATATAGGCTTTTGAAATTCTGGTACATATGCCGCAAACAGAAGCGGTGTTCGGCCTCTCGTAAGTGACGTTTCACAACCTTTTTCAACCCCTGAAATTTTAACATATTACATCATCAACATAAAATAATACAACTACCACAAATATTTGAAATAACAAATAGAAATGCGTTATACCTTTTGTCGATCTGAAATAATTGTCCAACCGCGTCCCGATTCAGTGTTGAGGTCTTCCTTTAATATTTGTAAAAACCACTCCCAGGAGTCTGCACACTCAGATTCGACGTTGGCAACAGCAACGGGATATATTCCATCGTTGCCATCAATACTGACGGCTGTGAGTAGTTGGCCGGGACACAAGCCCTTAAGATGACAGCCATCCAAACAAATAACAGGTCTACCGTGCTGCAACAAACCTGTCTTGCAAGCAGCCAAGCACATATAAAATCTTTGAAATACCATTGTATTTTTGCCCCCTGGGATACCATAAATTTTTACTGTGCTACCCGGATTTGATTTTAATATTTCTGCTCCGTACGACCACAGTTGCTCGTACTGTTCGTCGCATTTTCCTTCGTTAATAGTCCGAGCTATGCTTCTTGCTCTTGTGGCAATACTGGTTGAAATATCAACCATGTAATCCCTTTTTACTGTCTCAATAATAGAAGGGATATCTCATGTAGGGTGACTTTTGAACCTATCCAGGTAATCATTTGCCACCCATTTTGCTCTATCGTTTCGATTCTCCATTTGCCTTGAACAGCTGTGAACGTTGGTAAAAGTCGATATATGAAACGTGAGCTCATTTTGCATCTTCGTAGCATATAGTCGCCACGGACATCCAGATTCGCAAACGGCCGTCAGTCGGCTACGATCAATTTTGGCGAACCGTATACCATATCCATTTTCTATAGAATATTGAACAATTTCTTCCTTGATATCTCTTAATGAACTATATTGTTTACCTAAAAATAATCCTCTGCTTGATATTTGTGCACTTATCGGTCTGCTTTCCACTTCCTCGTCATCTGAGCCGACCGGTGTTCGAAGCTCCTCGTCTAGTGTTTTGGAGGTTGCATATAACTCTGTTTCTTCATTTTCATCTAATTGATCGAATGCTTGTACCTCAGCATATGCAGGTGCAACATCCGGCATCCACTCGTTATCTGTATCAAAATCTGCTATTTCGTTTACATCAACTGATCTACTAGAATCTGAATCCATCGTCGTTGCAAATATGTTGTCAAACCTGCCATTGGAAAATAATAAAACGGTTAGAATGATCATTGTAAAAAATAGTTATACAGCGTGGAGAGTACTGATCAGGATAATTCCCAGGAAAGATTGTAATGGACAATCTCCTTAAACAGAATTACCTTTCCAAGTAAGTTCCCAGAAAAGACTGGAGGGTCACAAACGGTCCCACTTAAATTACAGCCTCCTTAGACAGAACTTACTTACACAGTACAATTATACCACTACGAAAATAAATAACTTACCTACAAAAAAAAAAGGGTTACCTCGTTTAAATATTAAATTACCTAAAAATCGTAACAAATAACATCTTTAATTATAAAAAAATTCAATTAAATATTTTCAAAATCAATGTAAGCGAAAATCAAAGTGCCTAAATATCGTAACTGATAAATAAATAAAATATAGAAAAATTAAATTACCTGAACAGCGTACCTAATAAATAAATCAAATAAAAACAATTATGTTAGATCTTTTAAAAATAAATGCTAGAAAAAATTAAAATATCTAAGCATCGTAATTGATAAATGATTAAATAAATAAAAATTTATGTTTTTCGTTCGAAACGAGCCGAAATACCGTCGGATAATGAAAACGATCGAAAGAAAGTATTTGGAAGGTTTGAAGAGGTGTGGGTTGATGAATGGAAGGGGAACCCCTATTTATAGGGTGGGGGAGGCCGACCGGTTCAATTGAACCGGCCGGCCTCCCTATAATATTTTTTAATTTTTTATTCGAGGCCGGCCGGTTCGATCAAACCGGCCGGCCTCAATTAATAATTTTTTAATGGAGGCCGGCCGGTTCAACTGAACCGCCCGGCCTCTTTAATTTTTTCGGATAAAAATAATGAAGGTCGGCCGGTTCAAGTGAACCGGCCGGCCTCCACGGGTCTGTCCACCCACCGGCCGGCCAGGAAGGGTAATTTTGCAGATTTATGATAGTTTTTGGTTTTTTTTGGTGAATAGTAAAATTTACGGGTTTTTTTAAAAAAAAACCAAATTTTATAGTTTTTTTTTTAAAAGACCCTTAAATTATTATACCGCAATTTTTTTTTGATAAATTTAAAAAAAAAATAATACGGGATCTTATTTTTAGTCCCGAAATCAACGAACAATCAAAATGGACTAGTTAAAGCCTTTCATTTGTTGGTTGGATCGTAACGTGGACCAAGAATTGATTGGGTCAGAGCATGCTGGGCCTTCGGACCCGTTAGTAGATATGGGAACACGGGAGAGAACCCAAATCGTCGGAATTCAGTAAACTCTTGAGGGAAGGAGAGGGAGTGAGAGAGGATCGACGATGTTTCTGCGGGCGATCGGGCGGCCGTTATTGGCCAAGGTGAAGCAGACGACGGGGATTGTTGGCCTGGAAGTGGTACCTAATGCTCGGGAGGTTTTAATTGGTCTTTACTCCAAGACCTTGAAGGAGATCCAGGCTGTTCCTGAGGACGAAGGGTACCGTAAAGCAGTGGAGAGCTTTACGAGGCACCGTTTGAAGGTCTGCCATGAGGAAGAAGATTGGGAAGTGATCGAGAAGAGATTAGGCTGTGGCCAGGTTGAGGAGCTTATCGAAGAGGCACAGGACGAGCTTAAGCTCATTGCTAAGATGATCGGTATGTTTCCTTTCAAAATATTTGTTTTTTTTTTTCAATTTTTTTGATGTTTAATCTTTTTACTTGATTTGAAGTAGATGCTCAATGTGTTGAATTCGTTGGAAAATTTAAATCTAAAAAAATGAAGTTTCATGGAATGTCATGATTAGCTGAGACATATGGAATTCGGCTTGTAGAGTTCAAGTTTTCTGGTGACGATGTTTATTTGATTTTCGAGAAATAAATTGGGGGTTTGTGCGTTAGAAATGGCAGAAACTATGAATGGAAGATCTAGAAATTGTGATGTTGCCGGTAATATTAGTTTGCAACTTTTAAGTAGACTTTTGAAAGCTTGATTTTGCAGTTTGAATGCAATATTTTCCTAAATTCAATCAAGGTTGACTGCAATCTTAGACGCACATAGTTAGTTTGATGGTTAGTTTAGTGGATGATACTTTGAAAGGAAGGTGGTAAGAAGGTGGAGAACAGTTTTTAGGTTTGTGGAATAAACTGAATCTGATAAAGTCTCATATAAATGGATGACTGTTTTTGTAAGCTGAGTGGATTCTGTGATGGTTTAGTATGTTGTTTCGAATTCTCAGTTATTTCAGCAATTGAGGCATGAAAAGAAATGATTGTTATTCCTAATGGCGATACATTTACACGGTAATTTTCAGAATGGGATCCATGGGATGTTCCTGATGACTACGAAGTCGAGGTGATAGAAAATGATGCTCCTGTTCCCAAGCATGTACCCCTGCATCGTCCTGGTCCTCTACCAGAAGAGTTCTATAAAACGCTTGAAACTGTTGGTGGGAGTTCCAAAAAAGAGGCAATCGCTTCTACTGAAACTTCATCATAATTGAAGGAGTAATATTTTGTTGCTGGCATTTTGGGTTTCTTGACTATATCTCTTTTTATTTCCCCTTTTTCATTTTATCCTGATTATGTTTGTTCTCAATTAGTTTTCGTTGATGCAAGACTGAAAATGTAGAATACTTATGACACTGTCATAAACCTCAATAATGTCTCAATTTCTCCTGAGTGTACCAGGAAGTTTTAATGCTTTGAGCATTATTACAACTTTTCTGAATTGATTTTCAAATGGTGCATTGCGATGTCTATGTGCTAGGGCTAAGATCAGCTTTATGTAATTCTAGTTTATTTGGAAATGGAAATTGGATCTGGTGAGCTTTTTTGTTCTATGATTGAAAGTTTACAAATCTTGCCATGGCAGGATGCCATTATACGAGATTTCATACATTGACACTAATGCTAATTTTAAGCTTGTAACGTCTTACAGTATCTATTAGCACTAACCTTAATTGCAGGCGAGTTCTTATTAGCGAGACTTAAAATCAAACCAACAACAGTAGTGGTTTTTTGTTGATACAAATGCAAAGCCAACTGTGGCAGTGGAATGCCATAAAGCGCCTCGCCTCGATAGGTGACATCTTGACTGTCAACTGAAAAGTGGTGTTATACCACCACTAAGGAAGAGCCAACCAGCGACGCCACTAATGGGGTGAGAATGGGCCATACACCGTAAATAAATTTCATGGCATTGATTTAACCGTTTAATTTGGCCATAGGATTCAGAAGGACAAGCCGAAGACGTACTAACCTGAGAGCAAGAGCCGATAAAAGAGAGCGCCAAAACAGGGAAGTAAACGCTTTGCCCCTGTCCGAGAAGAATGGTTTGAGGCAAGCCGTGTAGTTTGTAAACATGGTCCATGAATAGCTTGACAATTATCAAAACAATAAACGAATACGTTAGAGCAAGAAAGTGAGCATATGTAGTCAAACAATCACTAAAGCCTATAATGAAGTTAGATTTATGGGAAGTGGGCAAATCCTCCCCAAAATCTATGGAAATGTGAGTCCAGGGGTACTTGGGAATGCGTAAAGGTTGGAGCAAACGGGATATGGCATTGGAGAATGCAGTCACAAATAGATTTGGACTTGCTCGGGCACCAAAACTATTGAGGAGCACGGTGAAGAGTCGCTCGAATACCGGAGTGACCACCTTCACGAGAGTCGTGAAGTGATTGAATCATTTTGGAGCAAATAAGAATATTTTCCTTTGAAATGGAGTAATCCATTTGAATAAGAGAAATCAGCAATAGACGAACTGTCAAGTAACAACTTACTGATCAAGTCAAAGGCCCATTCATTGCCCATATAGCTGTCTAGCCATTTCCATAATCCAAGCTGGAAACATGGAAGAAATTGCATTGCAAGATGAATTAACAGTGTAATGACGTGGTAGAGCATCGACAACCAGGTTAGCATTTCCTTTCTTACACTGAATTTGATAATTCAGACTGAGTAATTTGGTTTGGAGAGGTTGGTATTCCGTTGCTCCTTTAAATACTCAAGAGAGTTGTGATATGTGTTTATAATAAAATGATTCCCCTCCGCCATCGTTGGACGACCGAAACAAGAGCGAGCAGCTCTTTTTCATAAATGAATACACTATGGTGGATTATTTCTTACCTCTAGAAAGGTGGCTACAATATAAGCGAGGAAAGAATAAAACAGTGGAAAAGAGTGAGCAGTGACTGTTTTCACCCATGGAATAGTAGCAGAAATGGGAATAAAAACCTGCTGGTTACATATAAGTTTGAGATGAGCCAGAACCTTGTGAATATCAAAATACTTGAGACCTTCGCAGACCCATTCATAGGGAGCCTTGGCAGAGAAAAATAAGAAATTGAGCTTTGCCAAAAACGAGATGGATTTTTGGATCAAAGCGATTAGCATCTAAGCTCATAATCCAGGCACCGTAAGGAGTCCTCATTCGTTTTAGAGTGTGTTTTAGTCATCAATGATTGTTGTTCGTTGGTTGGAGCAGTTAAGGTCCAAGATTAATAAATGAAAGGTAGGGAAGAGTTATTTTCTATACTAAAACAAAAAGAAAATAAAAACAAAAAATGAGAATCACAATGTGGCAGCTTGCTCTGTGAAGGTAAGGACGGTGTAAGATTATGTTGTTTATGAGAACTCAACACATACCAGTGGGGAGCACAATCCCACATCGTTTGTAAAAATAAAAATTAATCTGTCTATATGTAGAGTTATCCTCTTTACCTAATATAACGTGTTTTGAAATAACATCAAAAATAAATCTGCGGTATTAGGAGCACTGAGGGACTCTACAAATGATATTAGAGTCAATTTTCAATCGGATGTGTGGCCGATAAGGACATAAAACCCCTAAGGGAGAGAGATTGTGGCAATCTGTCTTATGAAAGCAAAGACGACCAAATATTATGTTGATTGTGAGTGTCCATTCTATACCAATGGAGTGCATAATCCCACATTGCTTGGGAAAGAAAAAATTGAGCTATTTGTTAGTGTACCTACTATTCATGTTTAATTTAGTTTAGTTTAGATTTATCATTTGTGTTTTCATCATTGTTTTTCTCTGCATATATGTAAACATCACATAGAGGAATGAGATCGCCAAAATCATTTAATCTCTCTCTCTCTCTGAAACTGAGATCATCAGCTTCTTCATCTGTTTTTGGTTTACAAGCTGAAACTTAACGTGGTATAAGAGCTATGGCGTCTTCCAACTTCTTGATTCCCTCCTCCCCTCCCCTCCAGTTTTTCCCACTTCCCCTCTTCCTTCGTTCCTATCTGTAAATCAAACCTTAACCATCAAACTGAACAACACCAACTATCTGATTCGGAAGGCACAACTCCCTAGTGTTGTTATTGCGAATGACATCGACAATCTTCTGGACGGATCCCTTGCACCTCCTCTATAGTTTCTGGACTCGCTTTCTTCCCAAATTAATCCAGACTTCATTGTTTGGATGCAGTATAATCGGCTCATCATGAGCTGGATTTTTTCCTCCATGTTCGAAGACCTGGTGCCACAGATTGTTTCCTTCACTACCGCCAGTAAAGTTTGGGATGCTCTAGCCCGTATTTTCTCTTCTTCGTCGTTGGCAAGGATAACCGATCTTCGAAGCCAGCTCCATTCCCTGTCCAAAGATGAACTTTCAACTGTCAGTTACATTCAAAAGATTACAACTTTATGCAACGCGCTTGTAGAAATCGGTGAACTTGTTTCCTACTGGGATCAAATAATCTATTTTCTGAATGGACTAGGAAGTGAGTACAATGCGTTTGTCATCTCTGTCACCAATCGGGCAGACCAACCTCCACTGGAAGAAGTTCATAGCCTTCTCCAGAGTTTTGATTTCTACTTGGCCAAACAAAACTCCGCTACTTTCTTTCTATTGCCAAGTCAGTTACAAGCAAACGTCGCAAATCTATGCCTTTTTTGCCAAGTTTGAAGTCCTCGTCCGCCTCTCATTGGTAAGTTCCGACCGAACTATTTGTTTGGTTTTCACCAAAACGGATCTGACTCCTTTTCTTGGCGATCGCCCTAGCCCAATAACAAATCCAATGCCTGTTGTCAAATTTGTAATAAACCACACCACTCTGCATCGGCTTGCTACCATCGGCTCAACATCTCATACAGATCACTAGTCCCTATCCAACAAAACCAAACTCAAACCCAACCTTCTTTTAGTTTCCCAACCCTACCCTTCGCCTACTATGCCAACTTCCTTGTAGCCCACAACCACACTCCTGATCCCTCCCCGATCTCACCTCTTGGTTTCGAACCCCTTTAGGTGTACAACGCTAGAATATTACTAATGCCTAATTCCACTTCCTTTACTGCGTCATGGCCCCTCAACTCAAGGGCAACCAACCACTTTATTTTGCACGCATCCATGCTCCATCAGCCGTAACCTTACACTGATTCATCCAACGTCACCATTGTCGACGATAACTTACTTCCAATTCTTAAAACTGATTCTGTTCTTATTCCGACTGCTACTCATTCTTTGAAATTGAATATTTTCTGTCACACCCCGTTAATGTCTCACAATCTCATCAGTGTTCAACAATTATGCTGAGATAATTCAGTTTATGCTGAATTTCATTCCCATGTTTTCTATATCAAGGATCAGACATCCCATCAACTTCTCCTTCAAGGTTCCCTAACTAATAGACTTTACCAGATTCCTGATGCTCCTCTAGTTTGGGCTCTATCTGCTTGGTTGCCTCCTCCGGACTGTGATCCTTCAGTATTTTGACATTACCGATTAGGACACCCCTCATCATTTGTTTTGTGTCGTCCGTTACAATCGTGTAATATTCTCCAAAAACGGATATATCTTAATTATGTATTTCCAGTTTGATAAGTAAAACTTATTGTTTACCTTTTGTAAATTCTAATTTGCATGCTAAATCACTTTTTGATATTTTACATACTGATATTTAGGTTTACTTTTTTGTAAACTCTATTACTAGTGCCCTTTATTTTGTGTTATTTGTTTATAACTGCACTTATTTCACTTGGCTATTTCCGTTAAAATTAAAGTGCAAAGTTTACACTTTTTTTGTCCACTTTTATAAATTTGTTCATACTCAATTCGGTGTTAATATCAAAAGCCTGCAATTAGACTGTAGTGGTGAGTTCCAATCTCTATCCTCACTGATTAATTCTTTTGGTATACATTATTGTGTCTCTTGTCCTTATACACCAAATCAAAATGATTGTGTCGAACGTAAAAACCATCATGTCGTCGAGACTAGTCTTGCACTTTTGTTTCATTCTTCAATTCCCCAACATTTCTAGCCTTATGTCTTTGCCACAACTACTTCCTTATAAATTTCTTACCGACTCCTGTTTCCAAAATAAATCTCCGTTTGAGTGTCTGTTCATTTCTGTTCCCGATTATTCATCACTACGTGTCTTTGGATGTCTATGTTTTCCTTTTCTTCAACCCTTCAACACACACAAATTACAATATAGCTCTCTTCCATGTGTCTTTTTAGGTACCAATCCTCA
Source organism: Begonia peltatifolia (assembly GCA_022433055.1). Taxonomy (NCBI): domain Eukaryota; kingdom Viridiplantae; phylum Streptophyta; class Magnoliopsida; order Cucurbitales; family Begoniaceae; genus Begonia; species Begonia peltatifolia. Next base: position 3,525,203 of record CM039519.1, on the reverse strand, counting down.
TCATAAAGGATATATACGTTTAAATCCTCAGTCCAACAAAATTTACATTTCTCATCATGTTAACTTTGTGGAGTCTAGTTTTGCTTTCTCTACTGCAAAAGTCTTCTTCAAACTCATCCTCGTTTTCCATATCAATTCCTTATCTATCTCTTCCATCTCTATCCATAAATCAAACTAATTCTCCATCTTCGTTAACCTCCCCAGACCTACAAATAAACCAACCATCTGTGTCTTCACCACCTCCCATTCTTATACCCCATCCTTCCTCTCATATAACTCAAACTAATCTGCCCACCCCAATCCCTATCCAACCTCCACTGAACGCACATCCTGTGAGGACTCGCGCCAAAGATGGTATATTTCGACCAAAAGCCGTTTATGTTGAAACCAGTCTCGAACCTAAAACATTCCTATAAGCCTCAAAATCTCCACATTGGTTGAATGCCATGTACGAAGAGATATCAGCACTAAATGAGACAAATACTTGGACCTTGGTTTCTCTTCCACGAGTGGCTAAAACTAATGGCTGCAAATGCGTTTTCAAGACCAAGAAAAATTCAGACGGCACAATTAACCAATATACGGCTCATCTCGTGGTAAAAGATTATGATCAAATAGAAGGCATTGACTACAAAAAGACTTTTAGTCCAGTTGTAAAACAAATCTCAATCCGCACGACTCTTTCCCTAGTAGTCTCCTTTTGTTGGAGTATTAAACAACTTGATATTAGCAATGTCCTCTTACATGATGATTTAATGGATACAGTTTTTATGCAGCAACCTCCTAGTTTTATTAGTCAATTACATCCATCTGCTGTTTGTTTAATCCATAAAGCTTTGTACGGACTCAAGCAATCTTCACGAGCCTGGTATACCAAACTATACAATGCCCTAATACAGTGGAGTTTTTTGGCTTCAAAATCAGACTACTCATTATTTATATGTCATATGACACGATGCTAGTCCTGAAAAGGAGCCGTGTTAAACCCACAAATTAATCAATGTGTTCGGGTGCAAGTGTAACTGTGAAAACCAAGCAAACAAGAATGGGAATTAAGCAAATAAATGGAGATAACTGAAATGTAAATGTGTGAGTGTGTGGTGGAGGTGTGTAAGCTCATAATAAAGAGAAAACAATAGAGAAAATGATAGGAATGAAAAGATAAAAACCCTAGGCTGACATGAAAGCTATCTTATGTTATGTTCACGGGTACATGTCTTCCCTTGGAAAGACAACCACTGTTGGGAACCGGTTTTCTTCATACTCAAACCTTTTAAACTCTCAAGAGAGAGAGAGAGGGAGGGAATAGTAAGAGTTCACCAAACAACCTTGAGTTTGGGGAACAATGTAGGCACACTCCACACGATTCAAGAATCGTGGCTTACCTTTCGGCAAATTCCAAATCACTTGGATGGAAAAGAGAAATTTTGTATTAATTAGCAAAACGTTCTTTACACCCACTAATAGCAATGCTTAAATAGATCATAGGGTGGCTGGTTAGGGTTTGGAGAATTTGAAAAGAATGAGTAAAGGAGAGCCATTTATGAAAGAAAGATCTAACGGCCGAAGTGGTTCCCCCTTATGCTCGCATCCAATGGCTAGCAGTGAGTTGCCACGCCTCCTTGATCTTTGATGCTCCTTTTGCTATGTCATCAATCCTTGTGGTGTCCTTGCATGAGCCAAGTCCTTATTCCTTGGTGTCCCTTTGAACCGGTTCTTGATTGGAGTGATTTTCGGGTGAACTGAACTGTGAAGTACAAACCAAAACCATGCCATCAACATGCAACTAACCCTAACCACACAATCTAATGTATGCATTCAAAATAAATGGCTAAGTGTTTTTCAAGTGTATGCCAAAAAGAAAAGAAAACACATAAAGATGTTACACAGTATTGAGGCCGAGAACACAAATTCCTTTTGAGCCTTGAGTTGAATCCATCCATGCATCCTAAGTCAAGGTGTGCAGAGGTTGATCCATGTCTGCCAAGCTAGGATCTCATGCGGAGTTTTCAAGTAAATCAACACCTATAAAAGAAACAAAGTCATTCATAAGGAGATTAAGTAAAGTAAGTGCCTTTATTTGCGAATGTGTGGTCAGCCTCCTGGGCATGTCATCCTCTCTGCGTGATTGAGGATTTGACCTCAAATCCATTGATTCAGTATCCTCATAACTAATTTGATCTATGATGTATGGTGACAGATCCTGGACATTGAATGTGGAAGATATCCCATAATCTCCTGGTAGTTGCAAGCATTATTGTTGATATGTTCTAATACTTTAAATGGGCATTCTCTCTAGGAAGTAATTTAGAACGCCTCTTAGCTGGAAATTGCTCCTTGCGCAAATGTAGCCAAACCAAATCACCTTATTTAAATATAACTTCGTCTCTACTTTTGTTGGCATGTTTGACATATCCTACATTAGTCTTTTCTATAGCTTTGTGAACCTTTTCATGCATATTCTTAACTTGTTCTACTTTACTCGCTCCCAGTGGGTTAATACGATCCTTAGTGGGAAGAGGGACGAGGTCCAATGGTAAAGATGAGTTGAATCCATAAACTACCTCAAGGGCGTTTGGTGGGTTAAGAAGTGGACGCTCCCGTTGTAACTGAACTCTATTGTTGGCAGAACTATGTCCCAATTTGTTAATGTCTTGCTCACAATGTTTTGTAAGAGAGTTGCCAAAGTTCTGTTGATCACTTTGTTTGTTCGTCACTTTAGGGGTGGAAATATATGCTGAAACAAAGCTTGGTCCTCAATTTTCTCCACAATGTGGCTTAGAAAGCACTTAAGAACTTGATGCTCTACTGGACACTATTGAATGTTGCACTCTATAGAGTCAGACAATTTTCTTAAGGAAGAGATTAGCTGTAACAACAGAATCATCTGTTTTGTTACATGCAATAAAATGTATCATTTTGAAAAAATGATCTACAACAACCATAATAGAATCTTTGTTTCTCAGAGTTCATGGTAATCCCAAAAAAGAAATCCATACTGATCTCAATCCATGAGTGAGTTTAGACCAGTAATGGCAAATACAAACCCTGGGAAAGGACTTTACTCTTGGCTTTCTTACAAATTATGCATTGCTCTATCAATTGGTGCACGTCTCACATCATATGAGGCCAGTAGAAGATTCTTTAAACATTTTGAGGGTATTCTTTTCCCCAAAATGATCTGATAATCTCCCCCTATAAGCTTCTTTAATGAGGCATTGTCCCAGGCTTCCATTGGGAATACACAATTTTTCCCCCTTTAGAAGATACCCATCCATAATGTAATATCCTCTTTCTGCCTTGTCCAAACATTTGATGTAATGTGAACCAAAATCTTCGTCCATTATATATATTTTCTTGTTCCATTCAAATCCGAAGAATCTAGTTTCTAATTTTGTCAAAAGGACCCGTTTCTTAGATAAAACATCAGTGACAATATTATCTTTTCCTTTTAAGTACTTTAGGGTGTATAGAAATCTCTCCAAGAATTTCATCCACTTAGCATGCTTTTTGTTAAGCTTGTTATGACTCTTGATGTGTTTAAGGGATTAATGGTCAGAATAAATAACAAACTCTTTCGATAAAAGGTAATGTTGCCAGTATTCAAGAGCCCGTATGATGGCATAAAATTTATTGTCATACGTGGAATAATTGAGAGCAGCCCCTTTTAGCTTTTCACTGAAAGATGCAATTGGCTTACCCTCTTGCATAAGTACTGCTCCAATGCCCACTCTGGAGGCATCACTTTTTGATTTCAAACACTTTGTTGAAATCTGGTAGGGCCAGTATTGAGGATACTTTATTGAAATCTGGTAGGGCCGGTACTGAGGATTGACAAAGCTTTTTGTTTATTAATTCAAAACTCTTTTGACATGTGGGAGTCCATGCAAATTTGATTCCTTTCTTGGTGCAGTTCATGATGGGAGCTACGATAACGCTAAAGTCTTTGATAAACCTACTATAGAAAGAGACTAGTCCGTGGAAGCTACGTACCTCAGATACACTGTTATGTGACTTTGTTATCATCAGCTTCCATTCCGTCCTTTGAAATGATAAATCCTAGAAAATAGACCTTATCCTGGGCGAATGAACACTTACTCAGGTTTCCGCATTAATATCCCTAGGAGTTTGGAAGAGAAGACTTAGATAATTTAAGTGTTGAAGAAGGTCAAGGTTGTAAACAAGTATATCGTCAAAATAGTTGACAATAAACTTTTCGAGAAAATCCTTGAGAACATGATGCATTAGCTGCATAAAGGTACTTGTGGCATTTGCAAGTCCGAATGGCATCACCATTCATTCAAATAACCTATACTTTGTCTTGAAAGCAGTTTTTCATTCATCCCACTCTTTCATTCTGATCTGGTAGTAACCACTTTTCAGGTTCACCTAGAAAATTATAGAAGCTTCATTGAGCTCGTCATCCATATCCTCGAGCCTGAGAATAGGAAATCAGTACTTGACCATAATCTGGTTTATGGCTCAGGCAAGTGCAGGTACAACACAGGGACTTATGGATTGTAAAATCTGTCAAAAATTTTCTCAGGGTACATTTCGTGTAAATTTTTCGTGAATTTTATATATAATTTTAAAAAGAGTGCAGCGTATAAATTTTTGGCTACGAGTACCACGTTTTTGTACCTTAAGGAAATTTAATAAAATTTGTTGTTAGCGATCGATAAATTTAAGTAAATTAATTCTCGGGTAAAGGATGTTAGATTTTAACGAGAGAATTATTCGGAAGAAAGTTCAAGAAACGGAAAATCGAAATTCATTAAGTAAAATCAATATGAATAAAATAAATGATTTTAATATAAAATTAAAATTTAAAATTTAAAAAAAATAAATAAATTAAAATAAAATTTTTATTTAAAACAATAGGTTTTCTGAAAAAAAACCTATTGTTTGCATTTGCTCAGCATGAGAGAGAGAGAGAGAGAGAATAGTCGAGAGAGAGAGAGAGAAAATCGTCGCCGGCCAAACGACGTCTGTTCGGAGCGATTTTGGTGTCAAACTCTTCGTCTCGAAGAGTACAGCAACGTTTGTGAAGAACGTTTTCGAAGGCAAGCTCTCCTTCGCTCTATATCGAAGTTTGAATGTTCGAGTTTTCGGGTTTTTTGAGAAAATCTGAGATTTAGGTTGGTTGTTTGTGTTTTGGTAGGATTCGACCGGATCGAAGGTGAGAAATGTATTGGAAACGAGATTTGGCGAAAAACAGGGTCGAAAATCGCAATTTTTGCGACCCCGAGCACTCGGCCGTCGGTGGTCGAGTTGACTCGGCCGACAGCGAGTTAACTTGGCTGTGGGCTGAGTCAACTCGGTCTCTGGGCCGAGCTGATTCGAGCCCAAGGCCGAGTTGGGCCAGGCTGGGTCCGACCCGGATCCAATTGGGTTCTTCTGGGTCCGACCCGAGCCCAATGAGGGCTTGCCAGGCCAGACCCGATCCCAGTTGGGTCGAGTTGATTTGGCCCAGATCCAGTTAGTTCGGGTCCGACCCCACCCGAACAGAGTCAGTTTGGGTCGACCCGAACAGGGTCCGACCCGACCCAAATACAGTCGGTTCGGGCCGGCCGAACAAGGTCCGACCTGACCCGACCCAGTCGATTCAGGTCGATCCGAACTGGGTCTGACCCGACCCGACCCGAGCCATTTTGGGCCGTTTTCGCCCTGGTTCGCACGTTTATTTCGTTTTGGACCCCGATTGGGCCGTAACGGGTCCCGTTGACTTTCGCCTGAAAAGTCGACTTGAGCCGTTTGGGCTTGTTTTTGCCCCGGCTTCCAGTTTAAATCGTTTATGACCCCTATTAGACTTTAACGGGGTTCCTCCTTTGTGTTAATTTTCAGATTTGGAGGATTTTACTGAGTTTGAGGCGATTCCTGAGGAACCACCGGCTACCGAGACTAAAAGAACTCGCCACAGGGGTATGAGTTCTTATACTTATTACGCTATACCTAGCCAAGCATGCACGTATATTATTTTTGGTGGGATACCATCGGTATTGACGTCGGCATTTTACGAGCATGTGCATTTTACATTGTTGAGCCATGTTCATGTTTTGTTAGATCTATACTGCCTATTTGAGTTTGAATGTCATGTGTTACTCGCCCTTGCCGACGGGCTCGATTTGAGATTTATCGTGAGATTGTTATATTGTTATGCATATGTGTTTATTTCATGCATTGGTTTTCTCACTCACGCATTGTTTTCTGATGTGCATTGGAGTTTGGTTCTGGAGATAATCGTCTGGCACTCTCAGCCGGGCCCATACGCTGAGAGTATCAGGGGATTTTGCCCAGACGCACCCGTGTTTGAGGGTTGCCGTGGTACTCCCCACACTTGTTTGGATATAGCCAGGGCTGAGTGGTTGTGTCCCTCCTGGATGATTAATTATTGTGCGGTACTCCCTGCTGAAGGAGTGATGGGCTCTGAGCTTTGCTAGCCCCATTACCCGACCTAGCCAGTGTTTGTTCGTTGCTACCCCCAGTTTATAAGTCTATTGTGCGGTTCCGTTGGCGCCCAGGGTTGAGTGGTTGTGTCCCTCCTGGTGTGCTCCTGTGCGTGTATCCGCAATGGCCCAGGGCTGAGTGGTTTTGTCCCTCCTGGTTGGTTGACCTTTTCTCTTCTCCCTATGAGGCCTTGCCGGTGTTATCGCGGCCTTTCTTTGTGGTATGGCTCGGAGGATCCTTGAGCGACCTCTCTTTTCACTGTTCACCTGGTTTATACGATTGTATGGTTGATGCGGACCTATTTACTATACATACCGTATTTTTGAAACTAGCTCCATTAATCGTTTTGAAAATGAGAAGAGAATTTGATAGCATTGAAACTGGTTTTAAATTTTAAAAACACATGCATTGATTTTAAGCGGGCATGCATAATGAGATATGTGATAGGTATAAAATCTCATACTGAGTTTGTCACTCACCCCAACGACTCCCCTCTACAGATAGAGGAAAGAAGAGTAGGAATCGAGGTTGATCGGCTCCCGATTTTGTGGATTTCCCTAGAGATTTTATCTTGATATTTATTTCATGTAAGAATTTTATTTGGTATTGTACTGATCATTAGCATGTATTCTTTTAATTCCGTATATCTACTATTGCTTTTATTCTCACATTTGTCATTTCGAGGAGTTCTGGGATTGGTCTTGAAATCTTCCGCAACTAGCCTTAGGTTAGACGGTGGACCTCTCTGAGGTGGATCGTTTAATCTGACGTTTCTGTTAGGGCCTTTTCGGGGTCGTGACATGGATTCTCTAATATATCCTTTGTCTAATAGCTTGTGAACTTGCTCCTGTAGTTCCTTAGCTTCTTCAAGTCTCATTCTATAGGCAAACCTGTTCGGTAACATGGCGTCCGATTGTAATTCGATTTAATGTTCGATATCACGTAAGAGTTGTAGTCCTTTTGGTAGTTCTTTAGGGAATACGTCCTAATACAACTTAAGTAGGTTTTGGATAGGTATATGTCACCTAATTTCATAACTTGATCTCTAAATAATACTAGAACAAGAATTTCTCCCTTGAATATAGGTTTCCTCGATTCATGCTTTGACATGAGAAGACTTTCTTTATTCTTTTTCTCTTTTCTAACCACGTCATCTTGAACCACTTGCTCGAGGGTCATAGGTACCAATTTGATAAATCTACCACTGAACTTTAAGGTATAGTGGTTAGGAACCCATCATGTGTCACCTTGCGATCATACTGCTAGGGTCGTCCTATAGGGATATGGCTTACATTCATCGGCACTACATCGCAAAGGATGGAGTCATTATATTTGCCTATGGTGAAGTCAATGGTAATTTGCTTAGTCACCTTTATATCGTCTCTATCATCCAACCATCTTATTTTATAAGGCTTAAGTTGTGTGACAGTCTTCAACCCTAGCTTATCAACCATTTCTTGAGAGGTGACGTTAACACAACTTCCATTATCAATAATTACGAAACACACTTTATCCTTGATGACACAAAGACAGTGGAAAATATTTTTCCTTTGACAGTCTTCTTTGGTGTTCTTGGTTATAAGGGTATGTCTAATAACCATAAGTAGAGGGCCTTCTTGAGCTGAATATATGTCGTCTTTAGTGTCACTTTCCTTTACTATCTCTTCTTCTTCTTTAGGTGTGAATTTATTGGGATAGTTTACCTTTCTCTTTCTCTTAAGCTGCCTCTCAATGGTGAGAGCCAGTTGAACTACCATGTCCATGGTTTCCAACTATTGCAGCTCTACAATGTTTCTGATATCTCAGTTTAATCCTCTAATGTTTCCGATATCTCATTTTAAGAGTTTCGAATTCAGTAAGGTATTTGTCTACCGTTAGGCTATTTTGTCGGAGGTTGTGTATTTGTTGAAAAAGTTCATACTTGTAATGTTTGGGTACAAACCTCTTGTGCATGAAATTTTTCAGTTCTCTCAAAGTAGGGATGAGGTATCCGAATTTCAGCATTTTTTGGACTTTTAGGTTGGATCACCATAGTGCTGCATGGACTGATAATTCAAGGGATACCAATTGTATTTATTACTCTCTTAGAATAATCATTGCAATCAAAGACTTTTTCCACTATGTCGACCCAATCTAGAAATGTATTTCTGTCATATACTCCAGAGAAAAAGGGAATAGTCAATTTTACATTCCGAAGGTCATCATTGTTGTAACACTCAAAAAATTCTAACATATATTTTATTATTATGTGCATCATATTGTGTTTAATTGTCGTAAATTTTTAGTTGACTATTGGATTAAATTAATGTATGGTTCGATAAATAGCAAATGTGATGTGAATGGATTATGATAGAAAATAAGATAAAAATAGGTATAAGATAGGATATATGAGAGAATGAGAAGATGACACCTCATTTGTCATCGATGGGTCCACAAATTGTCACATAATTAGTTGATAGCTTCTCTAAGAAGCTTCTTCTAACTACAGAAAAAACTCATTTGAAAGAAACCCTCACTTTTTTCCTCTACATTTGCTTAAGTTCTCTTCCTCTCTTCTCCTTTTCTCACGAGTTTTGAGATTTTAGAAAAGAGACATACGAACTCCCTCTTTCATTCTCACAAATCTTGAAGGTATGATAAGTTTCTTTAGGATTTTATTTATGAGTTTAGCAAACCTCTAGGTTTAAAGGTAAAAGAGGAGTAGGTTTAGGGTTCACGAAATTTGGAATATTATGCTTAACTTTTCAGCTTATTTACTTCACAATCTTGCTATGAAGTCTTACTTATGATTAGAAATGGAAAAGATTGTGGATTTATGTATGTTAGGGTTAAATGCCAAATTGTTGAAAAACTATAATTTCTGGGCAGTTGCGGGATTGAGGTTTTTAACCTAATCTATTGATTTTCATTTGATAAGTTGTTTTGTTATGTTATAATAGACTCTTTGGGTGAACGTTTGGCTTTAGAATTATTATATTTGGATTCGTAAATCAAAAGTTATGGAATTTTGAAATTGTATCAAATGTTGATCAATTTCAGATTTTGAAATCAAGTGTTGAATGAATTGGTTTACATGTTATTCAAGCTATCATTATTTTGATATTCAAGTGAATTTATGAGTGCATAATCTCCTTCTTTTAGAAATCTTTGAATTTGGAATCATTCAAATTAGATGAGTTCAAAAGGTTATAAATATAATCAAAATTGTTGTTATGAATGGTGATATTAATGATGGAGTTAATATGCTATAGGTTTTTCAAGTCACAAGAAGGTTGATCAATTGCCCTTAATTTATTTTAAGAACCTCAAGTAAGTATATGTTGCATGCGTTTAGCCGATTGACCTACACCATAAAGTATTAGGAAGTTCATGGTACTTAATGGTCGAATTTGGTGATTATATGGATTGTTGGTGACGTGGTTGGGTAGATTATGTAATAGAGTTTGTTTTTCGATGTTAGTAGATTTTATTGTTGATTGATGGATCTGTTTAGATCGATATGCTATGTTATAGATGTTTATTGATTAGTTGTTGTTAGATTATGACATTGATATGATGATTGATGATATGTTTATTGGGTATTCATTTTATATGGCACAAGGTTATGCACTGTTAGAATCGAAAAGGCAATTGACGGAGCACATCAATAGTGGCTTTTCTGTTGTTAGAGCGACTAAGACCACTGGGCGAGTACGTTAAGTTTTTGGTTTAAGTTATGGGTATGGGTATAGAAACTTATGGATTTAAATGTTTTGCTAAACCACATTTTGATGTATAGAAATGTTTTGATATAAAATTGGAGAGTTTTGAGATAAATGTGTTAGGTTTTGAAGGATTGAAATGCTTTAATTTGATTAGTAATTTGGTACGAAACTATGTATATTGTTTAAATATTTTCCTAAAAGTATTTTTATGAAGGATAGTGATGTTTAGTATAGAAATAGAAACATATTGAAGGAATGAATATTTTAAATGAAATTTTAAAAGAGAAATTTTGGGGAAAGAAAAACAGTTTCGGTGCTGATCGGTCTCCGATTTTTGGCGACCGATTGCCGTTTTGATGATTTTAGAAAGAAAAAACAAGGTAGTGCCGATCGATCGACACATTTAGCCGATCTATCGGCTACTATTCACATCACAATATAAAAATAAAAAAATTTTAACAAAGTTTCTACAAAATTTTAGGAATAAAGTTTATGTGTTTCAAGTCAATAAAACGAAGTGCAAATATTTAAAAAGATTTTACAAAATTTTACGGAAAAAGATTGAACGACTTTCGGGTCGTTACAATTATCCTTATGACGATTTGGACCAAAGTTTTCAATCATAGCCTCGGACTCTTCTTCTAGAGTTTTCGACCCATTATTCGTCCTCTTTGGGTCCCCGGTTATGACTTCTTTCCCTAGAGTGTTTCGTCTTTCTCCTTGAAGAGGTGTCTTGTGAGGTGTTTCTATAGTTGTTTCCTCTATGGGTTTTTGGTTTGATTGTTCTCAGAGATGCCTTAGTTCGAGGGCTACACCCTTTAGTTGTTGGGCTAGGTTGCTGACTAGCCCAGCCAAACCATTGATCTGGCCTTGCAGGATTGACTCACCCTCTTGATGAGTGGCGGATTCGGTTGGAGCTATGTCTTTACCTCTGTTTAGTTCTTGGTTTGTTTCTTATATTAGTAGTAGTTCTCGTATGGTTCCACTCGTAGTTTTCATTACTAAACGTTAAGAGGGTTTCTTAGTTTAAGAGTTTTAATTCTTAAAGTTTTAGGTCGGGAATTATTAAACTTTATGTTTTAATGATTAAGGTTTAACTCTTAATTAAAATTTAGTTAAGTCTATGGTTAGTGTTCTGTTTAGTTATTGATGTATTAGGAAGGTTTTATGCACCTATGTGTTGTTTTAGATAGGTTATGAAACAAGTGGGGAATTATCACAAACACCTTGTAAACAAGGCAAAATCACAATTTAAAACTAGGTTGAGAATTTTATCTAACACTTTATAAACTCCTTATAAAAACAGTTTTGCCAACTCTTTTCCAATGATAATTTCAACCTAAAAACAGATTCAGAACCAATCGAATTCAATATTTTTATCCAAGATCCAACCACCATAATCTTAGAACAAGCAATACAACTTAAATACAGTAAGGATACCTGAATAAAGTCACAGGATTTAAGGGTTTAAACATGCATATTCTTAGTTTTAAGAAAACAGTTTTTGTGTACTTTGTTTAACTGAAACTAAATATCCAATAACCTACAATTTGAAGATGGTTTGTCCCTGTAACTAAAGGATATATAATGCTAAACTTGCTGTGAAGAAAATCTTTAAAACAAAAGCAACGAAAACAACAAAACAGAACCGAGAGGAAAAGCACTACTAAAACTGATTTTCTTTAGCTGACTCTCATGCAATTTTTGCACACAAGTTTAATAGATTAATGAAGGTTAATATCCTAAGCTAGAAAGCTAAATAAAACACTAAAAACCTGCTGCAAAAATCGAATGGAAGTGAATGCACAACAACTTTTACAAAGTAGAATTTTTGGGAGTGAACAAAGCAGTAAAGGGGCAACCAATTGCAAGCACCAAAAATTTAAGAAAAATAATGAAACAATGTTACTAAAAATGCTCAAGGGAAGTGTCCTAAGCTCTGATACCACTTGACACGGTGCTAGTCCTGAAAAGGAGCCGTGCTAAACCTACAAATCAATCAATGTGTTTGGGTGTAAGTGTAAATGTGAAGATCGCACAAACAAGAATGAGAATGAAGTAAATAAATGGAGATGGCTGAAACGTAAATGTGTGAGTGTGTGGTGGAGGTGTGTAAGCCTGAAATGAAGAGAAAACAATGGAGAAAATGATGGGAATGAAAAGATGAAAACCCTAGGCGGACCCGAGAGCTATCTTATGTTATGCTCACGGGTACATGTCTTCCCTTGGAAAGACAACCACTGTTGGAAACCAGTTTTCTTCATCCCCAAACCTTTTAGACTCTCAAGAGAGAGAGAGAGAGGGAATAATAAAAGTTCACCAAGCAAGTTTGAGCTTGGGGAACTATGGAGGCTAGCTTCACACAATTCAAGAATCGTGGCTTATCTTTCGGAAAATTCCAAATCACTTGGAAGGAAAAGAGGATTTTTGTATTAATTGGCAAAAAGTTCTTTACACCCATAGTAGGAATGCTTAAATAGACCATAGTGGCTGGTTAGGGTTCGCAGAATTTGAAAATGAATGAAGGAGAGCCATTGATGAAAGGAAGATCTAACGGCCGAGATGGTCTCCTTGTGCGCTCATCCAATGGCTAGAAGTGAGTTGACATGCCTACTTGATCTTTGATGCTCCTTTTGCCATGTCATCATCCTTACGGTGTCCTTGCATGAGCCTAGTTCTTAGTTCTTGGTGTCTCTTTGAACCGGTTCTTGATTGGAGTGATTTTCAGGTGAACCAAACCGTGAAGTCCAAACCAAAACCAAGCCACCAACATACATCTAACCTTAACCATACAATCTAATGCATGCATACAAAATAAATAGCTAAGTGTTAGTCAAATACATAAAGGCTAATGTGTACCACGAAGAAAAGAAAACACATAAAAAGGTTACAAGGTATTGAGGCTGGAAAGACAAATTCCTTTTAGAGCTCGAGTTGAATCCATCTGTGCATCCCAAATCAAGGTGTGTATAGGTTGATCTATGTCCGCCAAAATAAGCTCTCATGTGGAGTCTTTAAGTAGATCAACACCTGTAAAAGAAACAAAGTCATTAGTAAGAAAATTAAGTAAAGTAAGTGTTTTTGTTTAAAAACGTGTGATCGACCTCCTGGGCATGTTATCATATCAGCTCCTTTATTCTGATTATGTTAGTCTATGTTGACGACATTATCTTAACATGAAACTCTAATATTTACACTGATTAGTTGCTGGCCTACTTACATTTAATATTTAAGGTTCGTGACCTTGGACCATTATCATTTTTTCTGTACATTTTAGTTGCTCATACGCCTACAGGTATGAGTTTCTCACAACTACAATATATACATGCATTACTTCACCGAGCAAATATGGAATCTTGCAAGCCCGTTCATACTTCCATTGTAACGGCTCAACCCCCCTGACTGACTACCGTATCGTACTGTAGGGTTGGAAGGACCTGATGCCTCAAGTGGTATCAGCTCTTGTAAGCCCATGTACTTCAACTTGGTAGGTCTTGGATTCGAGAGCTAGGAAGGACAAAAATTCATTTGCCAGGGGAAAAAATCATGAGGTGACAAGCAGCCGGGCATCAGGTCCTTCTAACCACAGTACGGTACGGTAGTCAGTCAGGGGGGTTAGACCGTTACAAAAAGGGCGTCCTTTTATGTAATGGCCCAATCCCTTTTACTTGAAGGACCTACTTTGCCCGACTGCACGTCACCTCATGATCTTTTCCCTCTAGCGAAGGAATATTTGCCCTCCCCAACTCTCGAACTCAAGGCTTGCCAAACTGAAGTACATGGGCTTACAAGAACTGGTACCACTTGAGCTACTAACACAAGTAGTACCAGCTACTCTTGTCCTTGTTACTTAAGTTTGCTAGGTCTAGGGTTTGAGTAGCTGCGAAGGCAAAAGCTCTGTCGGCAAGGAGAGAAGGTCATTAGTACAGTTTGCGGATCTCTTTTGTAGGGTCGGGGTAGCAGTTTGGGGATTCTTCTGGAAGGGTCGGACCGCACGATTCGCGGATCCCTCTGCAAGGGTAGGATCGTTGCACCCATGGTGGCTAGACCAGTTTTACTGCAAAAAATCAGGTACACCACTGCGTGATGGCTATCTTTACCATAATATTGTTGGTGGTTTACAGTATTATTGTCTAACGAGACCAGATATTGCTTTTGTGGTCAACAAAGTCTCTCAATTTATATATTCACCATCAGACATTTATTGGTAGGATGTCAAACAAATTTCACGATACCTTAAAGGTACCTCATCCTAAGTTATCTTCTTTTCACCTTCTACCAGTTGCAATATACCTTGTTATACGAATGCAGATTGAGCTTCATGTCCAGATGATCGTAAAAGCACAGGTAAAGTTTGTATCTTTTTGGGAACAAATTTAATCTCATGGTACTCTGCTCAACAAAAAGTTGTTTCACATTCTAACATCGAATCAGAGTACCGCAATGTTGCCAATTGCGCAGCAGAAGTACTATGGCATAAATCATTATTAGGTGAATTAGGTATTGTATCCACAGAAGTACCCCTCATTCTCTGTGACAATTTGAGTGTAACGTACATAGCTTCTAACCTTGTCTTATACTACAAATCAAAACATGTTGAGATTGATTTCTACTTTGTCTAATTGATTTCTACTTTGTTCTCAAAAAAGTGCTCAACAAACTGCTGCTGGTAAAATTTACTCCATTAGAAAACCAACTCACTGATGCCTTCACAAAACTTCTTCCACCTTCGAAGTTTGGTGCTTTTACATCCAAGATCTTCGGCATATGACTTTGATCTTGAGGGGGATGTTAGTGTACCTACTATTCACATTTAGTTTATTTTCGATTTATTGTTTGTGCTTTTATCATTGTTTTTCTCAACATATATGTAAACATCACATAGAGAAATGAGATAATCAGAATCATTTACTACCTCTCTCTCTCTCTCTCTCTCTCTCTCTCTCTCTCTCTCTCTCTGAAACCACGATTATTAGCTTCTTCATCCGTTTTTGGTTTACAAACTGAAACTTAACGCTGTTTACAAGTAGAGTTCCTCTCTCTACCTACTACAATGCATTTTGGTCTAACCTCAAGAACAAATTCGTATAGGATCTGACAAAACGTGGATAATATTATAATAGGAGCACCAGCGGACTCCACAAACATATTATCCACTTTTCCTTCACCTAATAAACAATGGTCTGATGCCAACTACATCGATCAGTACCTCAATGTTCTGCAAGGAAGTATTTTGTTATGGATTAAGTAACCAATAACTTCTTGCAAATAAGAAAACAGTTGTTTAAGCTTATAAAAAAATGATTTGTATTGATAATTAAAAACCATTGCAATCATCTAAGCAAAATAACAGAGAAGAAGGAGACTAGCAGTCGCGAGAGAGAAGGAACAGAGAGATTCATAGAAGAGAGAGAGAGAGAGAGAGAGATGCCAATAACAGTTTTTTTCCTCCCTTAGAAGTGTTTAGCTTGTTACCCTAAATAGCCATTACTTCCTTGCAACGTAGGCAATCAAATAAAATGACATATTACTTCCACAACTGCCATGGGTGAAGGCAAGTTCTTCTCCCCTTCCTTTCTTTACTGTATCCTACATTTTTAACTCTATAATATGTACAAGTTTGTCCTCATTTTTTGCAAGAGTGGTTGGAGAACAATTCAAAGATTGAATTGGGTGTTTAGCGAATTATAAAATGTCAGCTGTTCATGAAACTTTGCTTAAAATTCATATCAATGTTCTTGTGTGTTGTCTATCAATATCTGACTTCTTTCTTGAATATTTCTTTGTTTCTTTCTTTTTCAAGAGTTGTTGGAACTTGAATTATCCTTCTGCAAACTCATAGTTTTGTAAACTAAGCATCCTCTCTCTCTCTCTCTCTCTCTCTCTCTCTCTCTCTCTCTCCCTCCCTCCCTCCATGTTAACAAGAAATATTTGCAAAACTTCAACCTACGGATTTTGTTTACCACTTAAGGTTATTCTCTGTCTTTTTTTATATATATTATGTTGTAATCATGCAGGCTTGCTCCCTTTTCTTAGACAACTTTTGAAGAAATCAAGCGAAGCATACATGAATTTAGTATCAATAAAAAATTTGAGACATAGTGAAAACCTGCAGGTAAAGTAGCACTAGTGGGACTTCTCTAGCGCCATTGCCACCATATCAAGTTTTGTGGTTTTTAATTACTAATGCCTTGGAATTGATCAGTATTTTTGCTGTCACTTGGATGCTATTGAAAACAGGCGAAAGATGAACATTGCCCAAAGGAAATCGGTTGTCAAAATCAGCAACGATAGCATGTGCTCCTTTGCAACAAGAAAATAGGAACAAGTGTTTTTGATGCGTGATAAGTGTAGAGTAATGACAGTTCATTATAAATCTAAAAGCTTAAGATTTTATGCATATCCTAATTCAGACTTGTTCGATTTCCTAGGCAAATCAAACATAAATTAGGGATTTCATTTCCGTGGATATTTTCAAACTAGTTTGATTTGCTAATAGTGCAAAGTTTAATATTTGAATTGATGAAAAAATTGTTCGGTGTTTGAATTGGAAAAACTCTATAGTTCAATATTCAAATTGACGAAAAAGATTGTTCAGCGTTTGAATTGAAAAACACCTCATAGTTTAATATGTTATTTGATCTTTACCCTTAACTATATCATTATCTAAAGGATTTCTAATGATTAAATACTAATGTACTTCAAGGTCCTATAACAAGGGCTAGAGCCAAAAGACTCATTAATTCTTACATTTCTTCTTATTTTGCAAGGACGTTAATAGACCACCAAGTGGAAGAAACTCCAACATAAGAAGATCAAGTAAAGCCAAAACATACCTTGAAGTGGGAGTTAACTCTTGAAGGAAATTCCAAGGAGCAAGTTGCCTTTAATTCACAAGATACGAAGGATTTAAACCATGAGCCTAAAGTCTTATTTTCAAGGAAGAATTGAAGAAATCTTAATCAATGGTTATTTCATGTTTTAATTAAATTTTAGTTGCAGAATATTTGATTATTGTTGTAATAAATCGGCTAAGTGATTTGGCCGAGTACTCCTTTATGGGGGACTATTTTAGAAATTTTTTTTTATTACAAACCCCAGAAGAGGATTACTATTTAAGCTCGTCTTAGGAGTTGCCTCTTCTGTTTGGTTTTGAAAAGATTGAGAACTTTGTTTTTCAGCAATAGAATTACGAGTGATTTTCTTTTCGATTTTATCCGAAGATTTGTTGTGTGATACCACGTTGAAATTGTTTTGTGAATTTGAACGATTTCTCTTGTTATGCAACTATGTTATCCTTCTTTCTAGAGGTAGTTAACGTGAAGTGTTTTGCAAAAACTCGTGAATTGCAAGATGCATGAAGAATGATAAAGAGTTTCCATCACATGAGAAGTGGAGATTATTTTGAGTCTGCGATAGACATTTGTTCACATTTCTTTCATTTAAACAAATTTAGCCACAAAATTTGGAGGCATTTAACTACCTTTTAGAGGAAAATCCTATCCAAATTTCATGTCAAAAGGCATTGAATTGATTGAGATATCGCTTCCTCAAGCCAGGTCAGAATCTTAGTTGAAAGATGTGATTCTGTCTTCGTTGACCGAAATTGTTTTGGTCATATCTCCTCCGTCTCAATTTAGAGGATTTTTAATCCACACTTGGATGATCCTTCAATTAAAATTTCATTAAAAGAAGAGGTTAAATTGACAAATATATCGTTTCCTAAAATCAGCATCTAAATGTGTCCTATAATTTTAAATTTTCCTTCGAAGTTATCATTAATTTTATATTAGTGGTGCATCAAATCCTTCGTTGGAAGGACAATTTCAGACCGCATTTAAAATTATGTTTCCTTATATCTATACATTTTTAATTTTTTTAATTGGAAAATCACATATTTATTTATTTTAATTAATGGTAAAATTCAATTTAAATTGTAAAGTATGAATTTTTTCTTTAAAAAAACCTCTTAAAGTAAAATTTAGAACAATTAAAACCTTAAATTACAAAAAAAAAAAAAGCAATTTAAACCTTGCGAGTCGACCGATTACTGAAGACTGGTCAACCAGTGCCTACATTGTATTGGATGAGAAGATGGGTCGATTGGAGTTAGACTGGTCGACCCATCTCCTCTCTATTTAAAAAGAGTTTCTCCTCCATTTTTCACTTCACATCTCTTGAAAACTCGAAAATTTCTTTATTACTTTTTTGTTATGACGAAATTTCTCTTGGTTGACTTGCCAAATTTTTTTTTTATTGTTTAGCGACGACGATAGATTCTGATTCAAGTAGATTGGTTAATGTATACGAGACATTAACTGGTCATGCCGATATGGATTGGTATTCATACGTCATGCCTGCATATGGTGATATACGAGCATTCGATCATTCAGATACAAATGAAGAAATAGAGGTGCATTCGACTTCCAGAATCCTAAACGATGAGTTTCGAACACTGGTCAACTCGGATGATGATGAGATGGAGAACATAATGGTAAGAGAATAAATCTCAATGAAATTTTTTTTGTCGAAAATATAGTTATTTAAAGAAAATTAGAGAAAAAATAGTAAAATATTCATTGAAAAATGGTTATGGTATAAAATTCATCAAAAGTGAAAAGAGGCGACTGATGGCAGAATGTGAAGACGGATGTAAGTGGCGACTGCATGCTTCGAAAATGCAAGACGAGCTTACATTTCAAATAAAGAGTTTGACCGATACTCACAGCTGTTCAAGAAAAATTGAGAATTGACACACTACAACAACTATGTGACAAATCATTAACGGGACAAGTTCAAAAGTCAACCTACGTGAAAAATCTCTTCCATTATCGAGGCAGTGAGGAAAGAGTTGACTATCAACATTACACACAATCTTATTAAAAGAGCAAGAAACGTAACTCAAACACTTAATGAAGGTAAGAGCGACGAATAGTGCAAGCTACTGTGGTCTTATGCAACAGAAATACATAGATCAAATCTGAGTAGCACATTAAAAATATATACTTACGAGATGAGGTCTAATTCATTAGTATGCCAAAGAATATATATGTGCATGGATACTTACAAGGCAGGTTTATTGCAGTATGATTGCTCTATTATTTGTTTGGATGTGTGTCATCTAAAGTGCTCGTGTCCCAGCATATTACTTACAACCGTCAGTATTGATGGCAACGATAGAATATATTCTGTTGCTGTTGCCAACATCAAAAAAGAGTTCACGAACACATGGACGTGGTTTTTGCAACATTTGAAGTGAGACCTAAACACTGGATCCGAAGACAGATGAACAATTATTTTGGATCGACAAAATGTATAATACATTTTCAATTATCATTTATAAATAGGAGTGTTATGCTAATTATATTGTTATTATATTATTTTATGTTGACTCTGTTTTTCTTTCAAATATTAGTATTTGGTGAAAACTGCGGAAGATAAATTTAAAGAATCTGAACACCGCTACTATTTCCAGCAAATGTACGCAAATTTCAAATGCTAATTTCAGGATAGAGCATTCAGAGAGGCCATGTGGAATGCTGTCATGGCAACCACAAGTTATCATTTTGAATTAGAAACAAGGAAATTATACCAGCTTAATTCGGATGCCCACGCATGGCTTCGAGAAGAAGAGCATAGATATTAGGCTAGTCATGCTTTCTCTTCGATCCACAAGTGTGAAATAAAGTTGAATAATTTGTGTAAGTAATTCAATGCAGTACTATTGTCGACCAAGGACAAACCAATCCTGACCATTTTTAAGATAATCCAAAAGTGCTTGATAACTCGTATTGTGAAAAGATTTGAGAAGTTGGCCCGATCAGTAAGCCTCATGTGTCATCAGATAAAGAAAAAGATTGAGAAGCTAGAAAGTTCAGCTTGAAATTAAAGTGCTCAGCTAGCGGGAGCTGCACGATTTGAGGTCACTAACTGCTACAAACAATACGTTGTGGACATCAATACGGGTGTGTGCAAATTCATCAGGTGGGAGCTTGCTAGAATCTCGTGTGTTCATTCCATGTATGCATTTCATGAGAGTGACACTAGAAAATTACGTGTATCGATACTATCATCGGGTGACTTATCTACAGATGTACTCATAATTTATTCAATCCATGAAAGACCACCAAACGTGGCCGCAAATGCCAGGTCAGAATGAACTTATCCCGCCCAAAAGATATCGCCAACCTGGTAGGCCGAAGAATATAACAACGCGAGATGTCGATGAGTTGTCAAGTTCAACAATTAGTAAGAATGACTCAAAGATGTCATGTGGTATATGTCGGCAGCAGGGGCATAATAATCGCACTTGTCCTCATCGAGAATTCACTTCAGACGCTGTTTCGCAAGATACGTTTATAAGTTTCAACACATTTGACGAGACACGGATAAAATTCAACATATTTTGCTCATAAACACACTGTCATTATTTTTTAATATAGTTTTCATTATGTGCAGAAATCTGCGACATGCGGCCAAGGAAAAAATTATTGACCGTTGTAATTTATGTTAAAAATGAAAAGAAAGATGCATTATTTAGCATCCATGTAATAATTAATTATATTATTCTTGTATAGAAATATATATTTAAATAAAATATTAATCATTACATATATAAAATCAAAATACATAAAATTTACCGATGAAAAGTAAAATGCATAAAATGATATACAAAAAATTAATTTAAACTATGTCGGTGGGTCACCGTCGTCTTCGTCATTGTTCATTATCCAAGCTTTGATCCTCCCATCCATCTTTCTTTGGTCCACGGCGAACTCATAGACAAAAGTATCTTTTGGTGCTGCCTTTGCTATATCTCATAAATCGGCTGCATCTGATACATCTACTGAAGATGTTGCACCATGTCTCATCTATTACACTCATGGGGAGCCAATGGGGGCGATGTAGCCTTCTCTATCTGCACAGCTCAAGTGCTGGAGGTCCCCTAATCGCTCTTCATTATCCAAGTGCTATCGACGTCAACGAGGCACATCCGAATCAAATGACTTTTGTCAAATACGTTGTCGGATCTGTGAGCTCCAGTCTGCTCGCCAACTGAGAGTTGAATCCTAGCAAGCTGGATAATCTTATGAATCAGTGCGGAATACGGGAGATTCTTGTTGGATGTCTGCCCGACCTCACACATGTGACCTAGTATCAAGAAGCCAAGGTCAAAAGTCTTCTCATTGCACAGCTTCTCCATGACATACAAGTTCATGCAGCTCACATGATTTCTATGTCCATCTTGCGGCAGAAGAGTGTGAGTTAGCATGTTGTGAAGAACCTCATCTCTAAGATTCAAATCTCTCGATCGTGGCTTCACTAACCCCACAATGTCGGAATTGCGATGAATTCCCCATAGGAACTCTTCTTCCTCTTGCATATGAAAAAAGAGCAGTATCGTGAAGTATGGTAATATTGCTCCGCCCCTTTCATGGCAAACCTGAGCACTGCATTCACCGTTTGTGGACGTATCAGAAGCACCGTATCAAGGATGTACATCATCAAATTTTCTGACCACTTAGTTGTTGTCAAGTTCGCGTAGAACAAACAAACTATTCTATTGCAGCTATCGGCCTATTCTGTTGTAGGTCATGCGATCAAACATCTTTTGGATATCTCGCGACTCTCAACCTCTAAAGTTGACAGTCTTTTAATAAATAATTGAGTGTTTGAGCAAATCTCTCTCAAACGTCTTTTGAAATTTTTCATTCCGAAATTCCATGGCCAGATATTGTCAAGTTCAAATATTAATCGCAATGATATATTGAATACTTAATTGAAACAAAATAATTGAGACATATTTAGTTTTTTTAAATAAAACTATAAATTTTATATAGTTTGCAAAATTTTCATGTAACTTTTTCTAATTACATTTTATTATAAATCTATGAAGATGTTCTAAAAGTATTAAACGATAAATATTACATTAGAAAAAAATTTGTCTTAAAAAAAGTTAATAAAACCTTAAACTATCAAAAAATAATTAATCGTAGTGATATATTGAATACTTAATTGAAACAAAATAATTAATACCTACTTAGTTTTTTTTACATAAAATTATAAATTTTATATAGTTTGCAAAATTAACACATAATTTTTTTCAATTACATTTCATTATAAATCTATGAAGAGATTGTAAAATTATTAAACAATAAAGATTACATTAGAAAAAAAAAACTATTTTAAAAAAAAGTTAATAAAATCTTAAACTATCAAAAAATAATTAATCGCTGTGATATATTCAATACTTAATTGAAATTAAATAATTAAAACTCACTTAGTTTTTTTTATATAAAACTATAAATTTTATATAGTTTACAAAATTACTACATAAGTTTTTCCAGTTACATTTCATTATTAATCTATGAAGAGATTATAAAAGTATTAAACGATAAAAATTACATTAGAAAAAAACTGATTTAGAAAAAAAAAGTTAATAAAACCTTAAACGATCAAAAAATAATTAATCGCAATGATATATTGAATACTTAATTAAAACAAAATAATTGAAACCCACTTAGTTTTTTTTAAATAAAACTATAAATTTTATATAGTTTGCAAAATTACTACGTAACTTTTTCCAATTACATTTTATTATGAATTTATAAAGAGAGTTGTAAAATTATTACACGATAAAAATTATACTAGGAAAAAAACTCTCTTAGAAAAAAAAAAGGTTAATAAAATTTAAACTATCAAAAAGTAACAATTTAAACATTGAATTGTCGATTAACCAAGAAAAATTTTGCTAGAAAGAAGAAAATAGTGGAGAGGTTACGGAGAAATTTTCGAGAGATGTGGAGTGAAAATAGAGAAGAAACTCTCTTTCAATAAAGAGAAGATGGACCGACCGATCGACCAGTCGACTCATTTACTAATCTAGTGTCACGTAGGTACTACTGGTCGACTGGTCTACAGTAATCGGTTGACCCGCAAAGTATAAATTGTTATTTTTTTTATAGTTTAAAGTTTAAATTATTCTAAATTTTATTTTAAGAAATTTTTTAAAAAAATAATTCATATTTTAGGGTTTAAATTAAATTTTACCTTTTAATTAAATTAAATCTATCCTTCTCCTGAGGATTTTCTAATGGTTTCATACTTCTTTGTTTTCTTCTAGCCTTTCATTAAACTTTTTCATTTTCTTGTAATGTTTTTTATTTATTTTTTAATATATATATATATAGAGTTCAAAATTTAATTTGTGAAATTAAATCATTTCCAATCTATTAATTCAAAATTAAATTCGATTATTCAAATGAAATCATCTTTTCACCTCTTTGAAAGATGATTGTCGTCTTATTTTACTCACTTATTATTATTTTAATTAATTTATTATAATTTATATATATATGTATAATTTTCTTGTTATGTGATTGATGTTGAGGTAATGGTTTCAAATTGGTAGTAAAGTATTAAACGGACTCTGGACTAAATTGTAGGTAAATATATTTTTCAGTTATATTTTTAATTTTTAAAATCTAATAAAAAATTTCAAACCTCTTTAATTCATTCTCTCTTTCACACTTGCTTCGTTCCAACCAACTTTCCTAACTTATTTTATAATTTTTATTTTTTTAATTGTTATATTCATTGTCTTATTATCTAATAATTCTCTTGTTATTAATATTAATGTAACAACACTAATATACTAATATTAATTTAATTCTACCCCTAAAACTATTTTCACGTATTATTATATCAATAACGCGTTGTATAATATCATAATAAATCAATATATTTCATGTTATTGACCACCCGTAGGACGCTTGTTATGTTTTTCTACCTGATGCATGATGCAAAATTTAATCGTTTTAAGTCGTGGAATATTTTTAAACGTCGATCTATGTGATAGTTGGGCATAACTGATATGGGTCGTCCGTTTCTCCTGCATGGCGCATTTGTCTTCGTCGATTAGTGGACTAGGTGGCAAAGTTTCAACGGCATTGTCCATTATTCCTATTGTGTTTTCCGGTGAAAATGTTTTGCGTTAGATGCATAGATCATGAAATCTCATGTTGGGTGGCAAAATAAGCCGCATTTATTGATGAAAGACAACCTATAAATTAGGGGTAATATTATTCTTGTAGTTTGCTTCCTAATATCTAATTTTTCTTTCTGTTTGTATAGTTAGGTTGTATATTTCCCTTGCTCATACTAGCATTGTCGGTAAGTTTCCTCCACAATAGTGAAGGGTTGTTCTTTTGAAAGCCCAAGCGTGCGACACTTGTTGCACCAAGAGATGTTGGAGGATTAAGTCGTAGCGCTAAAACGTGCGGGGCACTGCAACATCGTTCCTGGTATGATGCAACTGCATGTCTTTTGAGTGTTGCAATGCCTTTTCGCACCACCGTGCCTGTGCCTTTTTGGGTTTTTATGTTGAGTCATCCTTTGAGACTTGTTTTAAGCAATTCATGGGACCTTGTTTAGGTCATTCTTAGGGTCTTATTTAGGTAACTTCTCAGCCATTTATTTGAGGTAATTTTTTGTCAATGAGGCACACGAACTTTTATCATTTCTTTTCGATTTGTGATATAGGACTCGTCCATAATCCCTAGTGTTTTGAAAAATTGGCCTTAGGTTTTTTATGAATTCTGATGAGTTAAGTGACTGTAAACCTAATCCTGAGAGTATCATTCTCTTAGTTAGGAGAGTCAATCGTTGTCAAGATAAGAGTTTCTTTTATTATATTCGCACATATATCATAGTTTTTTAAAGACTCCTATTTTGTGATATTTCACATAAAAAACTCGACATATCCTATTTAACAGCATGTCAGTTTTTATACCATATGCACACTGATTTTATACGTTTATTTTCTACACACATAGTATTTCATATTATATCCAAGTGGCTATTTTGGCTTGTGATCTAAGCTATTTCTTTGATACACACACACTCTTTCGCATGAAGAGGTTTTTTGTACGCAAGTTATGATAGTGATGACAACTCTGATGTCGGTTTATTTTGTGCAAATTCTTAAACTTGGCCAGTGTTTTCATTAAGCACTGTTTGGTCTGTAGACGATCACTTCCTTTTGTCTTGCGCACCTACAGGTATCCGTTGTACAAAGTTTTGTTAGTGATCTTATTTTCACATAGATTTTTGGTGACATTTATAGGATAGATTAACATCGAGGGGTGGGGAGGGGGAGGAGTGACATTTGTAGGATAGATTAAAATCGCGGGGGGCTGGGGTGTTCAAATAGGTTTAACAACTTTTTGATGTGAGTAAAGATTTTGTTTTTGTATGCAAACTCAAATTATTTATTTTTTCTCTTATTCAAATTATTTATTTTTTCTCTTACGGTGAGAGTCAAATTTGAGATTTAGTTTGTGGACAAAATTAATTTACAATTTGGGTTGTCAGTAGTTAAAGCTTTAAATTAAATTTTATCAAAAAAGAAAAGAAGAGGTATAAAATCATTAAAGTAAATGTAGGATATTTCATCTTATTTTCCTTTTTTTAGCTTTGCAAGATCAACGTTAAGATATTTGCTTTGTCATGTTTAAGTTTATTACTTGGCTATTCAAAAACTTTGATTAAAAAATTTATTTTCAGTGAAAAAAATAAATTAAAATAATTATAAGATGATATTGAAATGAAATTAAATGAAATCTGGAGGTTAAAAATGTAATTTCAATTAATAGGGATATCTAAAATGGTTTTTTTATTTTTTTTATTTTAAGCAATAAAATATGAAGTTTTTTAGGAAAAAATTCTTAAAGTTTACTATTTATCGACCAAAATTTCAAAGTATCGCAAATAGACAATTTAAATCTATAGCTACAGCCGGTCTAACAGTCCTCTACGGAAAGGACAATCAATCTAATTAGACTGGTCGTCCTTTAGATTTTTTGTCGCCAAAACCATTGATTTAATTCACAGGTTTTGTCCATATGAGAGGATGACCGGTCCAATTAGATCAGTCGTCCTCCCTCCTTCTATTTAAGAGACTCTCCTTTTTTTTTTCAAATCATATAAATAATTTTTAGTACTCTCTCGACTATTTGCTTATTCCGGAGATATTTCTCCTCGTTTTTCGGCTAGGTGTGAAATTTTTTTATTTTATCAAATTTTATTTATAATGTCATATATGAATAACATATCAAATTTTGTTGAGATTATGGACCACCTTTTGTCTATTGCAAATTAAAGCTATGCCGAACCCCCTTTTAAATTGCTTTTTGTTTTTCTTTTCTTTAAATATTTTAAAGATATTATTTTTTCATCTTTATTTTCTTATGTCCCGATCAATTCGCTCGATATCTGATTCGACTAGGTTATACGTCATATATGTGTCACGTTATTTAGTTTTGTTTGGTTCGATTCTAGTTTTATTTTCACACATTTTTTTATTCAGTTTTAGTGTAATTTTGTTAATTTTTGCTTGTATTTCTAAAAAAATATAAAAACATCTAAATGAATTTTCTAATACAAGTTTAATTCTATTCATCAATTTTTAAGTTGTGTGAAAAACATTTTAAACCTTAAAGTATCATTTTACAAAGAGAACAAGGGCCGCGTGAGGGTGAACACCCTCCGTTCTCTCGTTTCTTCTTCACTTTATAAATTAATTTTAAAATAAATATCAAACGATATTTAATTTACTTGAAATTTTTATCACATATTCGCTACATCATGGGAAGATAATCTGAAAATTTTCGTGATTTTATAACACTTCTACGATTTATTATAATTTTAGTTAATTATTTAATAAAATAATTATAATAAATCATAAAGTATTAGAAAATCACGAAAATTTTATGAAATTTTCTTTATAATGTCATATTTGCAAAGCATATCAAATTTTGTTTTATGTGAACTTGACAATATCTTTCTATGGAATTTTGGAATGAAGATTATTCGAGAAAGTTTGAGTAGAATTTGCAAAAATGCTCAATTAATTATTGTATGAATGTCGACTTTAAAGATTGGAAGTATTGAAAATCAAAGAGATGCTTGACAACATCGGTTTACGCGGGGTCTATGTATTGAGTGACGATAGTTGCGAGATAATAGTTCGTTTGTTCTATGTGAACTTGACAACAACCGGGAGAAATAGAGTTTTGATTGGTTTGAGAACGTACATCCTTGGTGCGGGACTTATGACACGTCTAGAGACGATTAATGAAGTGATGGGTTTACCATGGAAGAGGCAGATCAATATTATCATGTTTCCAAAGACTGCATTTTTTTCACATTACCTGAGTGAGTAGAGTTCCTACGAGAAATTCATAGCAATTCCAACATTGAGGTGTTCATGAGGCCACAATCAAGAAATTTGAATGTTAGAGGTCGAGTTTTTCGCAACATACTAACCCACACCCTTGTGAGCTGCATAGATCTGTATGTTATGAAGAAGCTATGTAAATGGAAGTATTTTGACCATGGTTTCTTGATTTTAAGTCACATGTGTGAGGTCAGGGGAACATCCAAGATGAATCTCCTGTACGGGGTATTGATTCTGAAGATCATCGAACGAGTTGAGATTCAGGTACCAGTTGGCGAGTAGAGAATAGCTCATAGATACATCGACGTATTTGACAAGACTCATTTGATAGGGATGAGCCTCGCGAAACTCGATGGTGCTTGGGTGCTGAAGAGTGATTATAGGGCAGCCACCTCTCGCACAGTGCTGATGTAGGAGATCACATTGCTGTCATTGGCCTACTAAGAGGAGCAGGCTAGTGGATGAGACAAGACGCAATATCTGTAGCAGATATATCAGATGCAACAAATGTACCACCAACAGATGTATCAGATGTAGCAGACGTACCAGCAGCACTTGCAACAGGTACTTGATATACAACAGAGCTAGTAGCAGGACATCTGGCTCCTTATAGGCAAAGTCGATGAGTTTGTTGTGAGACAGATTGAGGAAATCGCTTTCTAAAGAGAAGTAATTGAGGTATAAAATTATCTCGTTGAGTTATATAGAGAGATGGATAAGAGGTTCCAGCATTGGATGACAAACAACGACAACAACGATGACCCACTGCCGTAGTTTAATTTAGTTTTTGTATATAAATTTTATGTGGTGTAGTCTATTTTTATAATAATGAACTTTTAATATAAGTTTTTTAAAAAAAATTATATAAATTTAATAATGAAAATATAAAATTATATATTTTTTAAAATTTTATAATGCATTTAAATATAAACCTAATGTATTTATAAGTAAATATAATTGATCATTAGATTTTAATTTACTATATTATATTATTTAAAATTTATTAATATATTTAGTATAAATTTAATTAAATAAATTTAGCATAAAAAGATACAACTCTACAATTGAACTGAGCGTTTTCTCACATGAAATAAAATTCGTGAATTAAATTATGAGTTTTAACGACAAAAAATTACGAGGATGACCAGTCTAATTATACTAGACGTCTTTTTTGTAGAAGACGGTCACATCGTCCGTAGCTCCAGATTTAGGTTGATTGTTTATGATATTTTGGTGTATTCAATAAAAAAGAAAAACTCTTTTGGGTTTGCAAAAACAAAAACCCAATCTAAAAATGTAGTTCGTTAGTTCGTGTATCTGGAGGTTTAACAAATCGTCAATCTTCAATCTTCATTCTCTCCTCTGCGTCCAGAACCTTCTTCTTCTTCTTCGTTGTTCTGCTGATTCTTTGAATCTCTTGAGTTGAATCTTTTTTATGGCGTCCGATCCCGAAGTTCAGGCGAAAGAGGCGTTCATTGACGACCATTTTGAGCTCGCCGTTGAGCTATATACTCAGGCCATTGCTCTAAACCCCAAAAAGCCTGACCTTTTTATTGATCGTGCGCAGGCCAATATCAAGCTCTCTAATTTCACTGGTATCCCTCTTTTTTCTCTCTCTCTCTCTCTCTGTCGTGAACTGTTGCTTGGTTATGTGAAGAATCCTACTAAGAGATTTGATGTTGATAAGATTGACCCGATTCGGATTTTGTTCGTCTTTATGTGCTCACTACTTTTCTCTTTCCAATGTTCATGTTACGAACTTGAATGTGCTGGTATTAATTGTTTCTTTGTTCTTTTGATGAGAAGCATATAGGATTATGAATTGAATTTCGGGTTAAAATTCTCATCATTCTTTTCTGTCTACTGTTTTTCTTACTTCTGATTATTATATTCTAATATAGTGGGAAAATATTCCCGAATTTGTCCAGCAAAACCCAACCGAAAGTATAATGTAAGAGAAAGAGATCAGGCTACGGGAATACTTTATTAGTTTTTCTAGGTTTAAATGTAATTCTTATGACGAATCTGTGGAAAGAAATTCTTAAAGAAAAAACTTCATAAGTGTCTTTCGATTTGTTTGGTTTAAATTGCACTGTGTCATTAGGTTTGCAATATTCAACTGCCAACTAATCTACATATTATGATTGAGATGGACTTAATGTTGTAACATCAAACAAGGTTTAGTGGGGTTTCTAGGATTCAAATTATTGATTACTATCTTTCAAAATCAGTAATAACTAACTTTGAGGAAAATATGTAATATGAAGCCATAGATAAGAAGATAAAGCTTCCTATTTCCTTCCTGTTTCTTATATGTCAATCTGATGTTATAAAATGCCTTGCTGATAGACATTTCAAATACGGTGGAGAAATGTTCTTAGCAGTAAGTTTAAGATCCCCCTATTAATCATTCCCGATGCTGTAATTTTCATTTGAAGTTTCAAGGAAATGTAATGTTTTCCTTTAATGCTTTATATCTTTAGTTTCAAGGGTTTCCGAGCTTCTCTTTATATTATGTGCTTTTAGCTTTCATTTAGAATAGTCATTTTCTTAAACATTTCCGTGCTATCTTAAAAGTTCTGAAAGTTATTGCTTAAAAGTGATTAGTATTTTCTTATCGTTTGTGCAGAAGCTGTTTCTGATTCAAACAAGGCAATGGAGTTGGAGCCATCCAATCCTAAAGCATACTTGCGTAAAGGGTGAGTATTGTGTAGGCCTCTTTTTAGTTGCTAGTACCTATGAATTTGTTTTCGACCACTCCATATGCCACTTTTATCATCTTTTGATTGCATTGGCATCTTCTCTGTGCTCCAACAAAATTAGGCCTTTCCGCTTATACCATTTGAACGTTCTCTATGCCATTGTAACTATGAGTTCAACACTTCATTGCTATCCTGACTGTGCCATGAAAACCTTTATATTTTAATGCCTCCTTGACTCTTTTAGGTTCTACAATGAGCATGGGATACGTGAAATAACAAACTGTTAGGTATCACTCGGTGACTAAAAGCAAACAAGTAGATTAAAACTTTCACCACACAATTTTTACAGATTCACCCAAAGTCTGAATTTCTCTCCAAGAACTACACACAAAAAACACAACATAACCTCCCCCCGAACCGTCCTTCCTATGAACAGAACTTTTCCCTCCCATCGCTCATTAACCAATCATATAAAATATACCCAAATTACCCTTTTACAACCGATAAAATACAACAAGCATACTCGCTATTGTAATATTATTTCCCTTTTTACGACTAGCATAAGTAAACCTAAGGGGAGGGTGGTTATCACAAACATAAGCCTTTGATGTTGTTATCTTTTATCTCTTATAATAGTGGGAAATTGGTTTAGAAATATAAACTGATATTCTCGCTTAATGTCTTTTTTTAGAAAAAGATGTAGTCCTGCTAGTGGTTTACCTTTTGTTTTTAAGGTTTAGAATGCTTCCTGGTTTGTAATGCACGCTAATTAGATTTTCCCAACCTCAGTACTGCATGCATCAAACTAGAGGAATATCAGACTGCAAAGGCAGCTTTGCAAACAGGTGCCTCTTTGGCTCCCAAAGATTCAAGATTCACTAATCTGATAAAAGAATGTGACAAGCTCATTGCCGGTATTTACTA
The DNA here is from genome assembly GCA_022433055.1 of Begonia peltatifolia. Lineage (NCBI taxonomy): Eukaryota > Viridiplantae > Streptophyta > Magnoliopsida > Cucurbitales > Begoniaceae > Begonia > Begonia peltatifolia. The sequence continues at coordinate 3,494,190 of CM039519.1, read as the reverse complement.
ACCTGCTTTAAGTTCCATTCTTTTTTTTTTGTTGTATGTCAATTGGGATGGCAAAATGATATTATTATTTCTGCATCGGAAGAGGTTTCTATGTTAATCAATTAATTCTTTAGTCTAGTGTCTTTTGGGTTCTTCTAATCAATACTTCTGTCTTTTCATTTCTTTAATCCATGGAAACTGCATTATTTCTCAGAGGAAGCTGGTGATCTCTCGCAAAAGTTAGTAGAAAAGCCTGATTCAACATCTGTTGAATTGACTAACGAGGTGCAACCACTGAGTGATTTGTCCAATACAGTGACAGCAGGTGTAGCCAAGCCAAAATTTAGGTTTGTGAAACATTCTGATTCGTGTGGTTGCTGCATTTCCCCTCAATTTTTAATCTCCTTTTATTTCCTTCTTGAATGATGAATCAGAAATTCATAGTTCACTTCTTTCTTTTCTTTCCATAAAATAAAGACAGGTAATGAGTGTAAAGCCTATTCAACCTGTCGGCTCATTTTTTATGTCTAAGGTCATTGTTTTTAAGTTACAAAAAATGTATATGCAGGCATGAATTCTATCAGAAGCCAGAGGAGGTGGTGGTTACTCTATTTGCAAAGGGCATACCAGCGAACAATGTTACTGTTGATTTTGGTGAACAAATTGTACGAGTTGCATCAATTGATGCTTCTCCTATTCGCTTTCTTTGACAAAAGAATTTGTTGCAATTGTGAATTTTGATTACTTTTGTTTTGGCAGTTAATTGTCAACATTGAAGTTCCAGATGAAGATGCATATCATTTTCAGCCTCGGTTATTTGGAAAGGTATTACCTGAACTTTAATATAATATCTTTTTTATTTTAGTTACTGTGTCTTCATTTTCTTGGAGTCCGGGTACTTTTATGGGAAAGATTTCTCCATTATAATAATTTTTAATCTTCAAGTAGTCGCCAGTTTGTTGTGTTAACTTAGTTCATGTTGGATTTTTTATTCTGCAAGAACAGATATTACCGGCCAAATGCAGATACGAGGTTTTGTCAACGAAAATTGAAATCCGTCTTGCAAAAGCTGAGCCCATACAATGGTCATCTCTTGAATTCAGCAATGAGAAAACAGTTCAACGAAAGATCACTGCCTCAGGTAACGTACTCATGAAGACTACTGAGATTTGCCCTTTACTCTTTCTTTATCAGTTGTAAAAAATAAAAGTTGAAGAAACTTAAACATGGTGACCTGCAATTATGTTTTTTTACTATTTAGATTAGTAATTACCAAAAATAAGCCAAAGGTAACACAAACTTCTTGCAAGACCAGGAAACCATATGTCATGAGATAAACTATGTCTTTCTTCTTGAAAAATTAATAAGGTTCTCGGAATGTCGCTTTTCATAGTTTTATAACTTCCAGTTTCATAAAAAATTGCAGCCATTGGATCTCAAAGGCCTTCTTATCCATCCTCTAAATCACGAGTAAACTGGGATAAGCTCGAAGCAGAAGTGAAAAAGGAGGTTCGCCTGTGCTTCAATTTTTATGGCTCAAGTGTCGGTGTATTTCTAGTCGTATTTGACCTACTACCTGTCTTGCTTGCAGGAGAAAGAAGAGAAGTTAGATGGAGATGCTGGATTGAACAAATTTTTCAGAGATATTTACAAAGATGCGGATGAAGACACGAGAAGAGCCATGTCTAAATCTTTTGTAAGACATACCCTACCCAATTTGAGATCTTAATCCTATATCTGAAAGAAAAGATTCCAACTTTTTATGATTTCAATTTGTAGGTGGAGTCAAATGGCACTGTTCTATCCACAAACTGGAAAGAGGTGGGCTCAAAGAAGGTGGAAGGAAGTGCTCCAGAAGGTATGGAGGTCAAGAAGTGGGAGTACTGAAGTTCTTTTCGGTTTGTTTCAAGCTTCTACAGGTTCGATGATATATTTTGTCCTTGGTTTCTTCCGCCTTCGCAATCTCGCGCACAATTGTCATTTGTGGATTCCGATTGGCATGTCTGTGTTTATTTTTGTGCCCCAAAACCCGACACTCATCTAAAATACTGAGGCTTGCATGCAAAGATGTTGTGTTCATTATCGGTTTTTTTTTTTTGGCTTGGAAAAAATGTGTCAAGAGAACTTTTTTCAAATATTTCATTGGTTAGTCTTATGCTCACAATCTTCCTGTGCATCTTGAGTTAGTGTCTAAATTGAGAAAAGTTGTGCAAGGAAAAGGAGAAGTGAAGAGTACTCAATCAAGTACATATATATATATATATATATATATGTATATATGTATAGCTTTTAGCTGGATTTTCGAAGGTCTTATTTGGTTATTATTTCTGGGAAATTAAATTGAAGATCTATAAAATATGCAACATAAGATAATATATTCGAAAGCGTTTCTTATTTTATGATCTGCACGATTTCATGTTAATTTTTAGAAAAAGCAGTAGAAAAAGAAGATGAGAAGTAATACTCCCGCATTCAACAGAAGTTGATGATTTTGTGTTATACAAACAAATATGCTTTTTACATTTTTATAGCTAACCCAATGAACCCTTCAATATGTGGCCCAAAAACAATACAGAAGATGTGATGTGAAAAATGACGCTATGATATCAAATCACACGAAGACAGAAGGTTGGAGAGCAGTGCAGACAAGAAGGGTGGACCATTGGGTTGCGAAAAACTTTTGGGTTTGGGCTTTTGGGATCGACGATGAAGGGCGGACGATCGGATTGCGAAAAGCTTTTGGGTTTGGGCTTTTGGTGTTGACGAAGAACTTCTAGTAAGGAAGAATGAAAAATGTGTTTTAAAGACCAGACGACTAAGTAAGACGGTTGGATTTCGAAAAGAATTTTACTTCAAAACAATGCTATTGAGCATACCACTATTAGAAGCGGGTAGGCAACCCGTATAGATCACCATGAAAAAACAGAAGATGACTCTAGCAGGCAACCGATGCAGATGACTGCGAAGTGAAAATTATTTTTAAAATTAGAAACCTAATTTTTTTTACATGTCGTACACGTGCCAATTTAAATAGAAAATTAAATAATTTAAGTGTCAGATTGTCAGTGTAAAAATCAGTATTTTTAAGTTAATTAAATTCTGCGTATAAATTTTTCATGTTATTAACGATCAACATGTTATAATTTGACTTGTTTTGTTGTGTTGTGCCCACGTTGAATTTTTCTTATCTATTGGTCAAAACTGATAATTTGAGCAATTATTGTGTAGTTAAATTGGAGAAATTAATATTGAGTAATTTGAAATTTACTTCACGTTAGAATTTGTAATAAATTTCAATGTATAATTTGGATAATGTTTAGAATGGTCAATTAAATGATGTAAAAGTTTTCTGAAGAATTTGTAATCGAACTGAAACTGAACAATAATTTTGGTTTGGTTTGGTTCTCCATCTTGTATGGGTCGGTTTCATTTACACTGTGTTACATAGTTTTATGAAAAACTTTATTTGGTGAGTTATCATCCATGCAAAACCTGACAGGCCTGTTGTTAGCACGTCAATTTTTTTATGTATATATATGGTTAATTTTATACATTTACTATTGATACATGATATTTTATTCTTGTTGTGACACAGAATTTTAGGGTTGAATTCTCTTTGATACTTTGAAAGGTTTTAGTGTCAAAGTATCATTAGGCTATCCTATTACACTTTCTACATGAAGGTTGTGTTGTTTGCATGTTGCGAAAATAGGTAATATGACAGTGATGATGTACTCTTATGTTTCGAATCCCTAAACATGGTTAGGATATATTTATTTATTTCGATTATGGGTGATGTCGTCGCTTACTGGTTCGCCAGCCAATTGGGGTAACGTTGATTGATATTTGAATTACTATTACTTCCTTTCTCTCCTTGACCATGAGGTGTTAATGAATTTTCAGATCACCACCTTTCTATGCTAGTGTGTCGGATGATTCTCTTTTTTTACTAAGGGAATCTTTATTTGAAATGTACAATGGTAGGCTATTTAGTATAGTTATCTATGTATACAATAATGATTTGTATAATGCCACGTCAGTTGTTTGCGGAGCAAGTTTTCTCTAAAATGATTGAAATAGTTTTTCTTGCCAAGATATTTGAAAACCATTTGATATTTAATCATTTTTTAGATAAAAAGTAAAAAAAGTTTTACATGCATTGCAATTACTATAACATTTTGACTAAATTCGTCACTTACTCCAAATGACTCTCTCTCTTTAAAAAAAAACATTAAATGTGAGTACCTAAAGTTAAGAAGCAATTACCCTTTTTTTTTTCTGTCTCAGAGTTCGTTTGATTTCAAGTGAGGACTTGTTTGTGTTGAGCTTGTATTAGACTATTTGAATTTGGACTTAACATTTGTTTTCTATTGAATTGTTATTTAATTATCTCACTATTATATCTATAATTACTGTATAATTTTTTAAATTTGATTGATTTTTAAGTTTTTCGCTGGGAACTAAATCTAAGGCCGGACAATTGAGTTTCTACATAATGGCTGCAATTTCCATTTAAGGTAAGAGACAAATTTTCTTAATTCCTTCTTTAATTGCGGCAGTTTTTCCTTTTCCTTTAACATTTCCTCTTCTCCATTTAATTCCCCCCTCTTTTGTAACCATCCGCTAGACGAAGTACCAGCCTTCACCTTTCCCAACTCTCCCTTGCATCTTTCTTACATCACTTGGCAGATTATTGTTGTCAAAAGGGTAATATTTAATTGAGAAATTATCAATTTAAACCTTAAACTATTGAAGTTCAAATTTTCAAACCCTAAACTATAAATTTTAACAATTCAAACTTTAACCTGTTAAAAAACTAACAAAATAAAACTTGTCGGACGTTTGATCTCCGTCCGTTCTAGAATTTTGCCGTTAAACGGACACACTGTTGAAAACACAGTCTGTCCATTATAGAACGGACGCACTCTCTCCAGCAACAGACGGACTCTTTCCAGCACCGTCCGTCCATTCTACAAATTATGGCTAGAGCGGACGGTCAAAACCCTCTAAGCGTGCGTCTGTTCGGTCGATTATATCAAAACCCTAACCTAATTTTTGGCGGAATATTATCGACAGCTCGCGATTTCCGCTCAGACCATCACCATTTTTTCTGCCGAAAATGACCGAAATTTACTTCAGGTTAAGTTACATTATCGATTATGAATATTGTAGTTCGATTTTTAGGTAGTTAAAGTGGAAAATCCGAAAGTTTCACAGAGAGGATGGTCACCACCCTCAGAGAGTGCGTCTGATCTCTGTGGATTTCATCGAGCGGACGGTCACCATCCTCATAAGGTGCGTCCAATCTCTTTAATTTTAGAGAGCAGAGGGTGGTGACCCTTCGACGGTGCGTCCGATTGCCCGATTGCGTAGGGTCACCACTCTCCGACAGTGCGTCCAATCTGTTTGCATTGAGAGCGGAGGGTTACCACCCTCCGACAGTGCGTCCTATCTATCTGTTTGCTGATACCATGTTTTTTTTTTCTTTTGATCATTGCAGATTACCGTTATAGGGATATACTGAAATGACTGAAAGATTATATGTTAGGCGAAAGAGTGGACCGTCGGAACGTCGGGGACCGTCGTCTTCACAAACTGGATCATCAAACCGGCCAATATTGAGGCCGCCACGGTCAAACCAGACGGAGTTTTGGTCTACTGAATTTCGTAGCTAGGCTTGTGATGAGCAGCACCAGTTGGACTTGTTGCATCGATTAGTTACGCTTTCAAAGTATGTGGATTTCAGAGGTTGAGAATCTTTGGGCATACAAGAGATGTTTGCCAGTATCGGCCTCCAATGCGTGTTGGATTTGCGAGGCGATAGCTGTAACCGTATTGTTTGCCTATTCTACTCCAACATGAGCTTTTCTGGAAGGTCAGAAACTATAAAAACATACATATCAGGTACAGAATTTGTCATTACTCTGGAGACAGTCAATCAGTTGATTGGTTTTGCCGGTGAAGAGGCTGAAAGATACTACCAAGCAGTCCACAACTGTCCTTTTATGGCCACAGCCGAGGGAACAGAGTTCTTAAGGCTAATTAATCGGAACCTTAACATTGTGGGGTCTCCTAAGCCGGTAGTTAAAGATTTGAACGCAAAAGCTCGCGTAATCCACAACTTGGTGTCACACACCCTTTTACCGCAACATGGACATAGAGATCTCGTTAACTTCATGGATCTCTATATGATGGAGAAACTGTACAGTGGCAGGATGTTTGACCCCGGCTTTTTGATTTTAAGTCATATGTGTAAAATCGGGCGGACACAAAACAAGAACGTGCTTTACGGTGTGTTGATAATGAAAATTATCAAGCATTTTGGTATTCAGTTACCTCCAGTAGAGCAGATGAGATCACAGCGAGCCAATGAGGTTTTTGGCCGGATTCATTTGGTTAGGATGGAACTCGTTGACACAAATAGGATATGGACGTCCAGGATAGATGAGGATGCCCCCCAGGATGACTTTCATAGAGAGGCTCCTACGGTCACATCGCTTCTGGGGACTAGTAAGTCGGACATAGATTTTCTTTCAGACAGAGTCCTTCGGGTCGAGGAGAGGTTGACGGAGGTGGTGGACTCCCTCAAACAGATGATGAACTACCAGAGAGATATGTTTGAATTCCAAAGAGGTACGAGGCATATCATCTTTGGATTGGATGGGGGTGATGACGAAGCGGGCCAATCGACGAGGGGCGATGAAGATGACGGCCAGACTATGGAGGGCGATGAGGACGACGACCAACCTATGGAGGGCGCTGATGAGGACGATGGCGGGCGCTGATGCATGTACATTAGTTTGATTTTGTTTTTCAATTTGATATACATTAGTTTGATAATGTACACGCGTAGTAGATTTTGTTTTTCAATTTGATGTACAGTAGTATAACGTACTTCCGTTGGACAATGTGTAGAATCGTTTTTACCTAATAGGTGGGTTGAATTATTTATATGCTTTTTATCAATCTTGGTGATTGTGATCTCTACCAAAATAATAAGTTTGCGCTTAGCTCTATAAACTTAATCATTTTCGAGATAATTTGATATAGTAAATTCAAACAAAAGCAAATAAAGTGTTCATTGATAGACGTTATAAATAGTATATTGTTCTTTTCTGAATTCATCGGTTGACATCTTGATATACCGGTCGACACTTCCTTCGTCTCTGTCTTGCATTGGTCGTTCTTTATGGTCGACACATCAATTGCTTCTGGATATAGCGGTCGACACCTTCAACGTCTGGTCGACACTTTCGTTGGTTCTGGATCTTAGCAGTCGACACCTATAATTGCCGGTCAACACTTTAAATGGTTATGTTTCCATCGGTCGATCCCTCTGGTCGACACTTTCCAAGTTCGGTCGCCACCTTCATGTACCTGTCGACACGTTGATTGGTTCTGGATCTTCGCGGTCGACACCTTAAAGGTCTGGTCGATACTTTAGTGGATTCTGGATCGTAGCGGTCAACAGCTTCAATTTCCGGTCGACACTTTAAATGGTTCTGTTTCCATCGGTCGATCTCTCTTGTTTGTTCTTTCCAAGTTCGGTCGTCACCTTCATGTACCTGTCGACACGTTAATTGGTTCTGGATCTTAGTGGTCGACACATTAAAGGTCCGGTTGACACTTTAGTGGGTTCTGGATCGTAGCGGTCGACATCTTCAATTTCCAGTCGACACTTTAAATGGTTCTGTTTCCATCGGTCGATCCCTCTCGTCGACACTTTCCAAGTTCGGTCGCCACCTTCATGTATCGGTCGACACGTTAATTGGTTCTGGATCTTCGCGGTCGACACATTAATTGGTTCTGGATCTTCGCAGTCGACACGTTAAAGGTCCAGTCGACACTTTAGTGGGTTCTGGATCGTAGCGGTCGACACTTTAAATGGTTCTGTTTCCATCGGTCGATCCCTCTGGTTGACATTTTCCAAATTCGGTCGCCACCTTCATGTACCGGTCGACACTTTGACACTTTGATACTGCATTTCTTCGTTTATACTACCATTCAACGTGACAAACATACGATTGTCATCAACTTTGTTCGTTCGAGTGTAATCATTATGATAAACATACATATCAAAAAGGTACCAATATGAAGAAACATGTTAATATTATTCAACAAACAAACATACTTCAAGTTAAAAAAAAAATGAAACTACTAATATTCCGTGTTAACAACAATCCAATTGAGTCTGAAGTAAAAAAATATGACAATAATAAGGAAACACTCGCACAAAAGACTAATTACTCGTTGGGAGGATCACTAAGATGTGCTGGAGGATCTTCCTCGTCATAATCATCATCCTAGTAGACTTTAAGATCTTCAATACTTTGATGGACTTTGGTGAACTGGGCGCGTTGTTCAGCTTCAATCCTATCGAGACGAGTGATGATTAAGTTTTGAAATGTGTTTATGGCCGTGGCAATGCTGTCTATACGCGCTTCAAGGGTGTTCAGTCTTTCCTCCGAATTGGAAATGCTCCCTCGAGGCATGTCGAAGTGAGGCGTAGGAGGGTGGACTGACTTGTGACCATCATCATCTACATCCATGTGGGATGGTCCAACACTAGATGTACCTAATTGTTCTTCTTTAAATATCCATTCACCTTCAGCGTTGAGGATTATTCCCATTCGAGCAAGGGAAGATGTTGTATAGGTGTCGGTTTTTTTTAATGGTAATGGGATCTCGGTCCTTGGAATTTGTACCACATTCTTCTCAAAGATCTTTAATAGGAGGAGGTTGTATGGTAGAGAATTTGACGCGTTGTTGAACACTTGAATCATCCTGTTCAGAATTAGGTATCCCACATTGAATGGTTCACCCCGATAGAGTTTGTAAATGATATAGAGATCCTAGCTCATGTCGAGGTAACAAGTTATAGGTAATTATGTGATGAAGGATCCTAGCTCGCACATTCAAATCTTTAGCCTTCGGCTTTGGGGAAGAGATCGGTTTGGTTCCTTGACGATCATCCTTAAAAATTCAGTACCTTCACTCGTTCCTATGAAGCCAGGATCCTTAGTTGCTTCATAGTACCGTTCACTAGCATTGTTAAATTCGCAATCCAAAGTAACATTTATAGAGTGCGGGGTTATCTCAATGTGTTTTTCATACACATAACTCACAATTTTAAGCGGTCTCAGATAGTGCTCTAAATTCGCATAGAACATTCTTATTGGAGTCTCATAATACGGGCCATCGAAGTCAAACAAGTCATACAACCCCATAATCTTTAGGGGTTCAATCAAATTTAAACTAAAGAGGTCTGTAAATTCTACTCTTCGACACAAAATTAATGGCTTGAACTGAAAATCTTGTTGATACCTATATAAATGTAACGGAGGTTCTTGCTCAGTTTCGTGAGCAGAATGCTTTGATTTCTTTTGGCGAAAGACGACTTTGCTCCGTGATGATGATGTCATTTGAGCTCTAGAGGTTAAATATGATTATTTCTGGAAGAGATGTGTGTGAAAATTTGAAAAGTTGGAAGGAAAATCGTAGGAAAAACTGAAAGGGGTCGCGTGATTAGGGTTTTGGCCGACCAATTTTATTTATAAAGCCAATCAGGTGTTGACCGGTTTTTAAGGCGGTCGACACTTGATTCCTAACCTTACTGAATCAACAGACTAAGATGTCAACCAGTATCAGTATCGGTCAACACGTATGTTGTTTGGAGAGGAAAACAGAGAGTTTGAGGTGTCGACCAAAATTCAAGGCGGTCAACACTTGATTCGTAACATGAATGAAACAACAGACTAGGTGTTGACGTATTAGCATCGGTTGACATGTATGTTGTTTGGAGAGGAAAACAGAGAGTTTGAAACTCTAGAAAGGATGAAAGAGAAACCTATATACATACGTATACGTAATAAAATAGTATTTCAAATGATTAATGACGACTCGAATTTTTTTTTAATGATATAGTCAAAATGAACGAATTGTTGTAAATCAATTCCAACTTCAAGTTGAAAAAAGAATCAAATATTCATTGATTAAATATCATTGACTTCATCATAATCTGATAGATCTGCCCTTCAATTCGAATTAGCAAAAGCAATGTCTCCTTGCATAATATGGATTCCAAACATTTATGATCTGGATGTGAATGAGTCGAATTACTTATCCCTCGGTCTATTAGTGAACTATCACTTCAGGGATTGTGAAAGATGTTTCACTAGAAATATTCTTGTTATTGCGTCGACTCATATTCCCAAAAAAGTAGATCCTGCTCTAATAGCTCCGAATAAATTAAATACATACATTAAAATACGAAGGCTTCTTATTCAACAATAACGAAAGCACTTTTTCACTCTTTCATATACTAGGGGATTTCACTTGGAAAAGAAAATGTTCCATACTAATAGATTCGGGTCCATAACCCACGAGATGTCGACCGATGTTATAAGTGGTCGACACTTGAAAATGAGATTTCAATTTTATCACCTCTCAATTCTAATCAGACCCAAACGAACACAAATATAATTAACGTACTTCTCATCTAAGGGTTTCGTGAAGATATCGGCTAATTGATCTGAAGAACTTAAGAACTCTTTGACATTGTTTCTTTCAAATTGATTTAACTCTTATTTAATGGTTAGTATCCAATTTTACATATTTAGATAACCAAGCAATTACATAGATTACCATGAGCGTAAATTGCAATTACAATTCTTCAATGTAATATGTATATAAATTACAAGTACAACTTCAATTATAAAATACAATGGTTGTACATCGTTTCACATTATAAACTATAATATCCGTTAGTGCGTAAAATAAAAATGTTCTATTATCTCCTCGTCATTGCTTGGTAGTTCAGCAGTCTTTTTCATGGCCTCATGTTGTGGATTCCTGCACGAAATGACAGTTACATTAGAACATTTAATAATGAAAGTTTGTTTATAAGAACAATGGGTGAAAAATGTACCTGCGTCCCGTCAGATGTTTGGAATCTCATAAATGTATCATGCGAAGTGGCAGCACCTGAAGTCGATCCCATCTCAGTACATGTACGTTTGTTATGCCCCTGATGCCGACATTTACCACAGAATATCATAGCTTTCTTCTTCAAAACTCTCGAAGTAGACAGCTCATCGACGTCGCGCACTCTTTTCTTTTTTGGCCTACCAGGTTAGCGCCTTCGCTCAGGCAGAACGATTGGGGTCCGATCAATGGGTTCCGGCCACATGTGTTGGCCATTAATGGGCTGAATGAAGTTTGAATACATCGTCAAATATGTAGCACGGTGATAGCATCGATGTACAAACTGTTCCAACGGCCGTCTCATGAAATTAATGCATGGAATGACATGAACACAGGGGATTCCAGTAATCTCCCACCTCCGACATGTGCACCCGTCTACATTATGTCAACAATATATTGTTCGTTGTCATTGCTGACCTTAAAGCGTGCATCTCCCGCTACATCAACACTCCAATTTTTAGCGGCTTCTTTTAGCTTGTCTAGCTATTTTCTAATCTTCATACACAGGATAGCAGTTACCTTCAGTATCTCGTCATATTTTTTTACAATACGAGTCATCAAGTTCTTTCGAATCATCTCAAATATAGTTAGGATCGGTTTGTCCCTGGCCAGCAATATAGTTGCATTGAAAGACTCGCACAAATTATTCAGGCTCAAATCACACTTGGGAATTAAAGAAAACGCATGAGTAGCCCAATGGGATATCGGTACTCGTCGAAGTTATGCTTGGGCATCCTTGTCCAGGTCATAAACTTTTTTCATTGCTATCTCGAAATATTCCCTCATGGTTTCCCTTGCTGCAATCCACATCGCATCTTTATATGCTTTGCCTCGAAATCGTCCTTTGAAGTTTGCATATATATGCCGAAGGCAGAAGCAGTGCTCGGCTAAAGCAAATGTCTCCTCCACAACAGTTGACAACTCCTGCAATTTAAAAAAAAACAAACTCAGTATAAAAATAATAATACTAATAATAATAATAATAATACTACATACCTTTTGTCGATCAGACACAATTGTCCATCCTCATCCGTCGTCAGTGCCTAAGTCGTCTTGCAATAACTCCAAAAATCACTTCCACGAGTCCTTACATTTTGACTTCACATTGGTCACGACAATGAGATATATGTCATTGTTGCCATCAATACTGACAACAGTGAGTAATTGGCCGGAGCAGGAATCCTTGAGATGACATTCATCTAGACAAATAATAGGTCTGCCCCGCTGCAGCAAACCTGTCTTGCAAGCAGCCATACATATGTACAATCTTTCAAATATCATCTTCCTATCTCGCCCCTGACCCACCACGTTACCATGTATTTTCACTTTGCTTCCCGAATTTGATCTCAATATTTCTCTGAGTATGCACGGAGTAGCTTGAATTGTTCTTCTTCCCTCCCATAATTGATTTCTTTTGCTTTGCTTATTGCTCTTCTGGCAAGACTGGGCGTAATGTTCACCCTATGTTCCTTTCTCACCGTCTCGATAATAGAAGGAATTTCCCAGTCCGATTGACTTTTGAACCTATCTGAATATTGTACTGCCAACCAATTTGCCGAAGTGTGTCTATTATCAATTGTCGTTGCACAATTGTGATCTCTAACATAAGATTTTATTTCGAATGTCAACTGATTTTACATTACTGATGCATGCAGTCGCCAATCACATCCTACTTGACACTCTGCAGTGAGTCTCGCACTCTCACTTTTAACGAACTTGATATCAAATTCATTTTTCAAAGCATAATCTCGGATTTCGTCTCGAATGGCCTGTAAAGAACTATATTGTCTACCCAAGGCAAAATCATCCGAATTATCTTCCCTTACTTGTACACTTTGCGTCTCATCATCATCCGACCTCAACGGTGATCGAAGCTCATCGTCTAGTGTTTGCGATATTGAATGCACCTCTATTTTGCTATCATCATCTAGGTGATTGAATGCATGAATATTACAGTATATGGGAGGGTGCTCCTCCGAATACCACTCTATGTTCGTATGCTTATTTGCATAAACTAATCTCTCAGCCATTTATGACGATAATCTGCAAAGATCGAAAAGAAAAACATGGTATTAGCAAACAGATAGATAGGCGCACTGTCGGATGATGATGACCATCCGCTATCAGTGCAAACAGATAGATCGTACGCACTGTCGGAGGGTGGTGACCCTCCGTAATCCGGCAATTGGACGCACCGTCGGAGGGTCACCACCATCCGCTCTCTAAAATTAAAGAGATCGGATGCACCCTATGAGGGTGGTGACTGTCTGCTCGGTGAAATTCACAGAGATCGGACGCACTCTCTGAGGGTGGTGACCGTCCTCTCTGTGAAATTTTCGGATTTTCCACTTTAACTACCTAAAAATCAAACTATAATATTCATAATCGATAATGTAACCTAACCTGAAGTAAATTTTGGTTGATTTTCGGCAAAAAATATGGTTAGGGTCCGAGCAGAAATCGCGAGCTGTCGATAATATTCTGCTAAAAATTAGGTTAGGGTTCTGATATAATCGATCGAACGGACGCACGCTTAAAGGGTCTTGACCGTCCGCTCTAGCCATAATTCGTAGAATGGACGGACGATGCTGTAGAGAGTTCGTCCGTTCTATAACGGAGGAACTGTATTTTCAACAGTACGTCCGTTTGATGGCAAAATTCTAGAACGGACGCATTGTGTTTTCAACAGTGCGTCCGTTTGATGGCAAATTCAAGAACGGAAGGACATCGGACGTCCAACAATATTTATTTTGTTAGTTTTTCAATAGGTTAAGATTTGATTTGTTAAAATTTATATTTTAGGGTTTGAAAATTTGAACCTTAATAGTTTAAGGTTCAAATTGGTAATTTTCCTATTTAATTTAAATCATGACGTACGTAAGTAAAAAGTATTGAATAAAAACTATTTTAAAGTAAAATTTAGAACGAGGTAAACCTTGAAATATGAAAAGTGTTTGATTTAAACCTTGTCGAACTCTCTCGTTCTTGACAAAAAGCATGACAAACAATATCGAATTTTTTTGAAATTTTTATTACATGTTCAAAATATCATGACAAGATAACTTGGAAGATTTCATGATTTTTTAGCACGGGTACGATTTATTATAATTTTTATATCTATTTTATAGAATATTATTTAAAAAATTATAATTAATAGTACACGTGTTGAAAAATCATCAGAATTTTTAAATTATTTTCTTATGATACGTGATACAGGGTGCAAATTTCAAAAAAATCCAAGAATATTGCTGCCCAAAATTAAATGTATAAGATTTATTTAGCCATTAAGGTTTGGACCCTAATTTATAATTGTAACGAAAGGCTCGCACTTTCAAATTTATTAAAACTAAATTTAAAATTTAGATGACTTGGTTTGATTTTCGGGTTGGGTCGTTACTTATTTTGTCTCGGATCCTTTCTGGGTCGTGACGCTCTCCAAAAATGAAGTCGTCATATCTGCTGTTCTGTTATACTTACCTCCGGATCGTGATGGTCATTGTTTCAATTGTTCAAGTTTTTTTTGTTTTTTGAGAGAAAAAAAATAGAGAAGAAAGAATAAATAGGGGAGATGAGATGAGTGAATGTGACCAAAACAATCCGACAAAATGCCTTTGTTTCTTTCTTGCTTACCCATATCATTTGAGGACTTTCATTCTGCCCGTGAATGTTTTTCTTTACATTTTATTTTTCAGAAAATCAAAATATTGGCAATATGCATTTTCTTTAATTCATTCCAATTCTCTCAATTTCAAAGAATATTATAAAATGCAGATAAAGTTGGAAGTGGTCCCCAGCTAAATCAGGCAACTTCCCAAAACAACAAGTCACATAAAATTTAAATGTATCACTCCAACATCCCTCACGTTATTGCTAACACTTTCATTAAATGATCATCCTATTTTATGTGTTATTTTTCCTACTTTCTTGTACAACATTTCTGTGTGTCTAATCCCGATAAGCTTAGTCTTAAATGTTAAAGAATTTTAGTTCAATCACATTCTTGTCAATCGATCCAGCTTTCCTATGATCACATATTTCATGTGCCGATAAATGTTACATCTGTGATGAGTGTGTGAGAGGCGAGAGTGTTTAAACGCAATGATAAAGTAAATGCAGGAAAAGATGATGGGATCAGGACAAAGGGGGGAAGAGTTTTGGTTTGCTTGCATTATTTTCTCTGACAGATGTGTGAAGATACAGGTGAGAAGATGTAAGATTTTGAGCCTGGCCATGAACCAATTTAAAAGTCACGTGAAATTATTAATTTTGTTTTATTTTATGTTATTTGAGAAGCTCAAAATTCGAGATTCTTATTATTTATACTTTTAATTACAAAAAACAAAAAAACAAAAATTTGCATTATTCCAATAATCAACTATGGAAGAAGATTTCGAGCAGCCATGAAAACAAGAGCTGAGAAAAAAAAAAGAAGCAACAGAAATATGTAGAAATTTTATAGATATGGCGTTTCTCTGCAAATTTTTCATCTCTTAGATCTTGAAACCCTTCTGAGCAAAACAAGCAAGCAAAGAAGACGATAACCAACAAAAAACCCAATCAAAACATACACGTTAACCCATTTCTCTCTCCCATCGAGTCCTCTTTTCTGCAACACGTCTTCACCAGTAACCATGCATTCTTTGCTATCTTCCTTGTACCAAACCAAACACCTCGAAGCAATGCAAGAATACTCATTGATCAACAGGGCGTCTAGGGCATATTTATACATAGATAAAAAGTGCATGAAAATCCAGTATTTGGGTAAGCTGTCTTTTGAGATGAAATACCCGGAAAATAGGAAGAAAGCTGCGAGCAAAATGGTTACGAATGAAGTCCCAGAAATGTAGTTTGGAGCGATGGAGCTTATGAACAACACAAATGAGTTTGCCATCAGAATGATGATCCAAATGATCAAAACAAAGTAAGAAAAAGCTTCAAAAGTTGGACATAAACCCACTAAAAAGTACACAGAAACTGAGTAAATAATGGCGACAGCAAGCAAATAGGGTAAGAAAACGAGGGTATTTGCTATGATATAAGAAGAGAGCCTGTAAACTCCGCTTGATGTTTCTCTCAGAAGAATTGGCCTTTCGTTGATGAAAATGGGAAGAGTTTCAGTGGTGGAAGAGAGAAGGAAAGTTAGAGTGAAAGCAAATAAACCAAACCTCTTTTCAATCCCTTCCTTACTGAAACCAATGTTTACGTAAATAGTACCCAAAACAAGACCCACAATCAGAGCTTCTAATGTGTTGGTCAGAAGAAGTTGTTTTGTTCTGCAGATTATTTTCCAAAATCTGTCGAAAAGGGTGAAAATTTCATGGATTCTTGAGCTTTTGTAGGTTATTTGATCTCTTTCTTTGTTTCCATTGGAAGGTGCAACAATGGCAGGTGCGGAAGATGGAGGAAGCGATAGAGATGCGACTGTTTCGAGCTCTGTGAGCTGGTCTAGTATTTCCATCGCGTATTCTAAGGAGTTCAGCTGTGGAGGAACCGTGAAGCCATTGGAGAACAAGAAATCTTGAAGGGAAGAAAGATTCCCGTGGTGAACTACAGACCCTTTTGAGATCAGCAAGATTCTGTCAATGACTGAGAGAATCTTGAAACTGGGTTGGTGGATTGATAAAATCACTGTGCGGTGACGAGAAGTAGAGATCGATTTGAGCGTCTGAACTACGTTGAAAGCTGAAGTACTGTCCAGACCAGAAGTGGGTTCATCGAGAAGCATCACAGCTGGATCATGAAGAAGGCTTAAACCTATCGAAACCCTTCTTCTCTCTCCTCCTGAAAGGCCATTGATAAGCCTGGTGTTGGCTATTTTCGTTAGGTTTAGTTCAGAGAGAAGATGGTCAACAACGGCGGAAATTTCAGAGGATTTAGGAAGAAGAAGACGAGCGGAGAAAGCGAAGGTTTCTGAAACCGTCAACAATGGCAGACATGCATCGTGTTGAGGAAGATAAACGGAGAGTTTGCGGAAAGAAGAAGGGTTGAGAGGGGATGAGTTGAGGAAGAGGGAACCATTAGAGGGTTTGGTTCGAGCTGCTAAAATGTCGAGGAGAGTGGATTTTCCAGCGCCGCTAGGGCCAACAATGGCAAGGACCTCAGAAGGGTGGGCTGTGAAAGATACGTCTCTGAGAATGTGAGTGGATGGAGTTGTTTTGCAGGGTTTGAACAAGAATGGTGCGAAAATGGCTGTGGTCGTCGCCGTTGATTTGGTGTAGGAGATCGAAGATGCTGTTAGGTTGTAGGTTTTTGGTGGTCGGGGTGGAGATGGTGATTGGTCTTCCATGAAGGAAAATTACAGAGATAGAAAGAGAAGAAGAAGAAGAAGAGAGAGAGAGAGAGAGAGGGAGTTTACAAGGCTAGAGAGAGAATGTGAGAGAGAGAAGAAGAAATGCATTATTGTATATGGTTATCACGAGTCTTTTAGGGTATGAAGTTGTTGGATTTGAGAATGTCTACGCTAAGTATAAGCTTTGAGATTATCTCTGTAATGTGCATCCCTTTGGGTAAGCGGTTAGCTTTTTGCTCTGATTTTGCATGGATTTTGATAATTAGATAATATATTTTCTAGCTGTTGTTTTTGCTACAATATTACAAAATTCCGACCTCAAATATATTTTCTAAAAATAGTCAACTCTTATAATATCCTGATTATCTAGGGTTAATTCTATTGATTGATGTTATTTTTACAAATTAGAAAGCTTAAGCCTCACAAATAAATCTATGAGATTGTCTTTTAGGACCATGAATGCTCAACAAAACTAGTTTTCAACATCGATCATGATTAGTTTGCTGTTTTATTTATTTTCTTCATTTATCTCTTGACCATATTTAATTCTTTTGATTGGTTTGT
Organism: Begonia peltatifolia; assembly: GCA_022433055.1. Lineage (NCBI taxonomy): Eukaryota > Viridiplantae > Streptophyta > Magnoliopsida > Cucurbitales > Begoniaceae > Begonia > Begonia peltatifolia. The sequence continues at coordinate 3,476,375 of CM039519.1, read as the reverse complement.
CATGTTTTCCACTATTAATTAACTTTCTTTTGATCCAGAGAATAAAATACCAAACTTTGTGATTGATGTTTGTGCCTTGTTAATTTGCTTTCATACATTTACTTTAGTTATATAGGTTTGTGTAACGAAATTATTTTGAAGTGCTATTATTTTTATTATATGTTTCAATATACATATGAAGATAATAAATAAAAAAATAGAGTAAAAATATATTAAACTCTTAATTATGAGCTTTTTTTTTTTTTAAATAAACTATAAATAAAAAATCCTAACAACATAAACTTTAAATTATATGAAATCCAAGAAAACAAAACTTGGCGGCCGACCAATCTCCGTCTGTTCTATCCAGTGCCACGTGGCACGTGACATGTCGGCATAGGAGGTCGAGCGGGGGGTAGAAACCCCCTAGTCACATGTACCGCACATGACCTAACAACAGCCGACCGTTCTTTTTGCAAACGACCGTCTGTTCTCTCCATTATTTGCCTAGTCACGGGTCGGTCCACCCGTGACTCAATAATTGTTACGGGTTAGTTGATAATTGAGAAATCGACCGATCGTTCTGAAGAACGGCCACCTGTTCTTTCAATTATCAATCTACTCGTGATTCACAGATGAACCTATAATTGAGGGAATGGACGCTCGTTCTTCAGAACGGTCGTCCGTTTGACTATACTATATAAAGAGACAACCCTCAATTCTCACCTCTCAACTCTACCTCCACTTTAAAACATCTATTATATTATTTAATCTCTCGCGATTTTTCTCTTTATTAGCGACATTGATGGATTCTGATTCAAGTATATCGGTTGATTTAGACAAGACAACAACGAGTGATGCGAACATGGACTGGTATTCGGACGTCATGCCCATACACAGTGATCTTTGAGCATTCGATCACTCGAAAGGTGATGGAAAAATAGAGGTGAATTTGAACTTGAAAATCCTAGACGATGAGTTTCGAATATTGGTCAATTAGAAAGATGATGAGGAGAAAAGCATACCGGTAATGAAAAAAATTTCTAGATTTTTTTGCATAAAAAATATAGTTTTTTAAAGACCATTAAAAAAGAAATAGTCGAATATGCTTTGTAAAATGGTTATGGCGTCAAATTCACTACAAGTGAATCTTGACGACTCACGGTAGTGTGTGAAGACGAATGTGAGTGACAACTCGATGCTTTGGTCATGAAAAATGAACTTACATTTCAAATAATAAGCAACACCAATTATCATAGTTGTACAAGAAAAATTGAGAATCGAAACGTTTAGAGCAAAATGGGTGGCAAATCATTATTTGAATAGGTTTAAGAGTCAACCTACCTGAGAAATTTTTTCCATTATCTAGACGGTGAAGAAAGATTTAAATGTTAACATTACAAAAAGTCTTGCTAGAAGAGCAAAAAGTGAATCTTGAAAATTTAACGAAGAGAAAGGCGACGAGCAATACAAGTTACTGCAGTCGTACGTTGGGGAAATATTAAGATCAAAGTTGAGTAGCACAATGCACTTACATATTTACTTAGTGGGCTCTGGTGATAATGAGGCAAGTGTATTCGAAAGGATGTACATGTGTATGATTACTTGCAAGATAAGTTTGTTGCAGCGTGGCAGACGTATTATCTATTTGCATGATTGTCATCTGAAGGGCTCGTATCCTAGCTAAATATTGAAAGAATAAAAAAAACACAAAGGCAAGAAGTTATTTCGGTTAAATGCCATGCGACTCGGAGGACATAAGAAGGCACTTTAGTTGATGTGTCCTGATCAATGTGCTCTGCTAAAAGACATACAGAGTGAAGCAGAATACAGATGGACATTTGTTTCGGATCGACAAAAGTTATAATGCATTTCAATTGTTATTTCAAATATTGGGGCATTGTGGTCTTTATATTGTTTTATGTTGACTTTGTTGTTCTTTCAAATATCAGATGTTATTGCCTGCGGTGCAGGATGAATTACCATTAGCCGAACACCGCTACTGCCTTCAACATATGTATGCAAATTTTAAAAATTAATTTTGAGACAGAGTATACAGTGATGCCATATGAAATGCGGCCAGGGCAACCACATTTTCTCGTTTTGAGATGGAAATAAGGAAATTACATTAGATTAATCATGATGCCCACACATCTCTTTGAAGTACAGAACCTAAATTTTGGGCTAGTCATGAGTTTTTTTCGATTTCTAAGTGCGAAATGAGATTGAATAATTTATACTAGTCATTCAATGCAGTTCTATTACTGGCTACAGACAAGCCAATTTTGACCATGTTTAAGATGATCCGAAAGTACTTGATGACTCGTATTGTAAAAAGATATGAGAATATGCTCTCGTCCACAGACGTCTTGTGTCCTCAGATGATGAAAAAACTTGTCAAAATAGAACATGAAGCTCAAAATTGGAATGGTACATTTGCAGGAGTTGCATAGTTTGAGGTTTACCAATGACAACGAACAATATGTTATTAATATGAATGCAAGTGTGTGCAACTGTTACAGGTGAGAGCTTACTGAAATCTCATGTGTGCATTCCATTCCATGCATGCATTTCATGAGACTGCCATTGGAAAATTTCGTTAATCAATACTATCACTGGGTGACATATGTAGAGATGTACTCAAATTTCATTCCTCTCATTAGTGGCCAACACACGTGGCCGTCTGTAGATAATAAGAACGAAATCCTTCCACCCAAGAGAAAGCATCCACCTGGTAGGCCAAAAAAGAAAAGAGTGCGCGATGTCGATTAGCCGTCAAGTGTGATAATTACTACGAAAAACTCTACGATGTCATATCGTATATTTCAGCGTGTGGGTCATAATAGTTGCACTTGTCCTGAACGAGATCCACATCAGGCCCTACCTCCGCTTCTGCTTTGCAAGATACATTTATGGGTTTCAACGCATTTGACGGGACACAATTACATTTCAACCTACTTTTTTTTCATAAACACATTTTCATTATTTTTTAATATAGATTTTATTATTTGCAGGAATCTTCTACACACGACTATGGACGAAGAAACATATGATTATAATTATTTGGCCTTTTTTTAAAATAAATATATCGTTTGGTTTTTTTTAAATAAATTTATTATAATGTTTACTCTTATAAAAGGAAGTTGAAAAATTTGACAAAGTTTTCTTTGTTTTATGATTCCCCCATAGCTAGTTTCAAACAGTTGCTGTATATTTAAATCATAATTTTATAAAACACCAAACAGTTCCAGATAATTATTATGTCTAACTATATAGTAAAAACGTTAAGTAAAGTACAACAAAATACTAAATGATAAACAAAAATTAAATTTACAAATAAAACCTAAAGTTACAAACAGAAAGTAAAGTATATACAAGAAAATACACAACATAAACTAAACTACGGTGGTGGGACATCGTCCTCTTCGTCCTCGGCTGCCATACAATGCGTGACGGTGTCTATCAGTTGTATCTCTGCAAAGCTAACCTTCTCGACTTTGCTCTTGAGGTACACTATCCGCTGGTCCATCATGTCCCACCTCTAGTCCATCATGGTCCACAACTGCTCTCAAATCTGCTCAATCATATTCCACTTACTAGCTTTCTTGGGGGGACAATAGCAGGGCCGTGGCATCCTGTGGGAGGCAATGGTAACGTTATGGCATCTTTCATAGAAACATCGACAGCTGATAGGGCTCCTGATCTTCCTTTACCGTCCACATCCCGTCGACCTCAACTAGGCCTATCTGAACCAAATGAAGCTAGTCAAATACATCGGCGGCCAACTATGATCTCATCTGCTCTCTGGGTGGTAGCCTGATCCGACATCGCTTGACGATCTTCTGGATCAATGCGTCGTACGACAGGTTCTTGTTGCGTGTTTTTCTGATCTCACACATGTGGCTTAAAATCAAGAAGTCGTCATCGAACAACATCCCGTTGTACAACTTCTTCATGATATAGAGATTCATGCAGCTCACGAGATCTCTATGTCCATCTCGTGGTAGAAGGGTGTGAGATAACATGTTCTGAACCACCCTAGCTTTAACATTTAGATCTTTGGATCTGGGTTTCACGAATCCCCCACATCAGAGTTGCGATGAATTTGCCTAAGGAACTCTAGTCCCTTAGCCTATTTTAAAAAAGATAATCCCGGGAGACATGTTAGTATCTCTCCATGCCTTTTTCGGCAAACCTGATCAGCTCATTCACTGTCTCAGGAGTTATCAAGATCTCTGTACCCAATATATACGTCTCGACCAATCTCAACCTCTTAAAAAAGCTCAAATTCGCATAAAATAAGCAAATAATTAGGCCGTATGTATCATCCTGCAAACCGTAGACATTGTGCAGGAAGATTCTATCGAACATCTCTTGGATCTCTAAAGACTCCTAACCTTTAAAGTTGACAATTTTCGACTGCATCACCGAGCGATGTACTTGATCTAACTCAAACTGCTCTTGACATTTTTGATTGCGAAATTCAAGAGACAAAAACTTAAGTCGCGTTACTTGTCCTGACCTCCTTGGGCCACTAATGGTTTCCCATGTCCCGTTGAGCCACTTTGTGACCGACCTCGTTTAATAACCATTCTTTAAGACATTTGGAGGGTTTTTTGGGAATTTAGGAATTTATGGATTTGGAAGTTTTATACTCGAATTTTTGAGGTTTCTTGGTTGAAATTTGAAGGAAACAATTGCAAATGGAGAAATCTAGAAGGTGGAGTGTGAAATGGTTGGATTTTTGGCAAAAAATCGCGTGAGGACCGAGAGGTTTTTAGAATTTTTAGCTTCTAAAAACTCACTATGCGATTGTTCGCTTATTTACTTTTGGAGAACAGTCAGCTGTTGTCGGGGTGATGACCCTCATTCTCTACCCTAACTTTCAAAACGGGGGTCAATGTCCCTATAACAGCCGACTGTAACCCGAAATAGTCGGTCGTTCTCTAAAGAACAACCGGTCATTCTCATGCTTGATGATGTAGCAGATGGTCAATGCCCCGACAACGGTCTGCCATTTGATAACGACCGACCGTTTAAAGAAGACCAGCTGACCGTTCTGATCCCTGATGTAGAGGCGGGGCGTTTATGCTCCGATAACGATCAATTGGTCTTTAGAACGGATAGTTGTTTGCAGAAAGAACTGTCAGTCGTATTGGGTCACGTGCGGTGCACGTGACTTCGGGGTCTCTACCCTTGCTCAACCCCCCGTGCCGACCTGTTACGTGCCATGTGCCACGTGGCATTGGATAGAACGGATGGTGATCAGTCAGCCGCCAATGTTTGGTTTTTTAGATTTCATATAGTTTAAAATTTAGGTTGTTAGGGTTTTTAATTTAGGGTTTGTTTTAAAAAAAAATCTATAGTTCAGAGTTTCAAATGATTTTTACCCTAAAAAGATATGGAATAGTAGCTCGACAAATTATTGTGTTATATATTTTAAAGTTTTGAGACAGTTAATTGACTTTGCTATACCATACTTGTGATGCAAAAATATATAATTAAAGGGGCACGTAAAATCTATAAATTTATATTAAATAAATCTCGAGTGAATTTTTCTCAAAATTTAGGTCAATTTGATTCATATTGACTCGAATTTTTATAACTTATTAGCGTTTGAATACGTGTAAATTTTTGGATCAATTGGTCAAACCTGTAGAAATTGAAATTTATCTTGTGGTTAAAAACCCAAATGATTTTGAATAATTTAATACCCTTGACCGGTCTCTCGAGAGTCGTTTGTTTCCTTTGTGTGCCTGTGGGCATCCAAGATGCAAAGATCCGTGAGTGATCTTATTTTAACTGAGACCATTTTCTACAAAAAATGGTGGTTGCTCACTGTTTTTAAAATAAAAGAATCAAACCAGTTTTCTCATGCATTGATTATATTTAGAATCTTTACTGAGTTAGTCGCTCACCACAAAATTAGCTGCTTGTTTTGGAGTTGACTTTTATTTTTTCTTCCTGTCATCTGAGTGTTTTTTTTTTTTATTTCTATCTTTTCATGACTACTCTATTATTTATTCTTAGTTTGTATAATTATATTGGTGCGAGATACTTTATTTTCCCACACAATACGATTTGGGTAATATTTATCACACAATCTTTTATTTATGTGATTACTATGTGGATTAGACCCATCTCATATTGGATATGCCTTAAAGTTTTGTTCAGTCTTTTGTTGCAAAATAAGTCCTAGGTTGGGCGACCGGGTTCTCTTCGGGGATCAGGTCGTTTGACCTAATACTTTTTTCTTGACTCGTTTCAAAGTCTCAAAAGAGTGGGAAATTGATTCTCAATTATCTTTCTCATAAATTTATCCTCACTTTTATTTCTTTTTTTCTTTAAATTATTGATGCATATACGAGGCCTATCACCCAATCCAATCTAAGAAGTTTTCTAATTTGTTTGTTTATTTTATGGAAATTTCACTCTCTGATAGCTCAGAGGGCACTCCATCCTTCAAGGACAAAGAGAAGCGCAAACATTATGTTCAATTGGTGGACCTAAGCCTACAAATGGAGGAGGGTCGAGCACCACACCTTGCTAGCGCGTGTGTCATGTTTGGCCAAGTTTAATCGCGTTGAGTCACTAAGGAGTCCACCAAACTCCTTGCATGCACTCAGCCTCTTTGAAGTGGATTAATCATTATGACCTTTAAATTAAGTTATTGCATTTTATTTTGTCTAGTTTGACTCATAATTAGAGTCACTAAATAATGTATTCACTTAGCCCATACAACAACTCGTCAAATGCGCATACATCCTTCTTATCTTAGTTATTGTGTGTGAGATAAAGACTAACATGAAGATGGAGACCTTTGAGTGCTGAAGAAGACCATCATTAATCTTGTGCATGAAGATGAAGACCTTAGAATGTTCAAGAAGAGCATCTTTAAATCAGTGAATAGGTGCCTTTTGAAGAGGTGTTTTTATCCTCACATTCATTCCTTTAGCATATTATTGTAATTTGAAATTCAAACTTTAGGGCTTAAATACCCCCTATAGCTATATTTGTAAGGATCTTTGAATTATTAAAAAAGTTGATTAAACTATTGTTGAAGTTCACCTTCACAAACTTGAAAATATCTTTACAAGTTGCCACCACTTGACTTGGTGAGTCATATCCAAGGAGTGTGTTCTTTTTTAGCTAGCTTGAATTACTCAAGCTAGTACTTCATCTCAAGGTCCATTTATCACTTAGCACGCTTTCTACACATGAATATGGGCGGATACCCCTACGAGTCTACCTTATTCTTTTCCATATTCTACTCATTACTGATTCATCAAGTTTGAAAGCATATCATTTGATACTAGAGCTATCTTCCTTCCTAGAGTTCATTGGGTTGGGGTGATTATCCTCACTGGTCAACCAACCGCACCACCACCAACAAAGGAAATTGATCTTTCCTTGCAAAACCAAATTGATGCTCTCTCAACAAGAATGGAATTTATGCTTCAACAAATGAACAATTGTTTCTAGAGATAAGAACTTCTATGGCAAGATCGCCCCAAATTTCTCAACCGAGGAGGAGAGACAATCTTCATAGAGAGCAAATGGGTGCCATCAATAAAGCTGACGATGAGCTTATTAATGAAGAACCACACGATCAAAGGCCAAGATGTGAGCCTAATGAGGAGCTAAGACACTTAAACGTGTCCATTCTTAGCTTCAAAGGATCATGCAATGGTCATGACTTTTTGGAGTGGCTTGAAAAAGTTGATTGGGTGTTCGAGTACTACACATATTCAGAGTAAACCATGATCCAAATGGTAACCTTTGAACTAATATGGTATGCTAGCAAGTAGTGGGAGAATCTCAAGGCTAGAAGAAGGCGTCAAGGAGAAGAGGAGATCTCAACATGGAGGGTTATGAGAGCACTCATGCGAGGAAAATTCGTGCCATAACATTATAAACAAGAGCTTCTATTACAACTCTAACACTTGAAGCAAAGATCACTTTTGGTTGAAGATTGTTTAATTGAATTTGAAGTTCTCAAAACTCGTAGTGAACTAATGGAGCATGGAGAGCAAGTGGAGGCAAGATTAATCAAAGGCCTTAATCGTGACATTGGTGATGTTGTGGAGTTACAAAATTATGAGACCTTGGATTATGTGTTGTAAATAGCTCTCAAGGTGGAAAGACAAAAGAAGAGGAGAGGAAAAAAGGTTGCTTCTTGATTTGCACCAAAAACACCTCTTACTTATAAGCCTCCCAACGTTTTTGTGGAGTGTCAACAAGTTTTTAAATGAGCTCTAAGCAAGCTTGGAGAAGAGAAGAAGACATTTGGTGTTTTACAAAAGCCAATAACACGAAGATCAAGTGTTTCAAAGGCCTTGACCTTAGGCACATTGCTTCTCAATGCCCAAATAGGCAAGCCAATAATTGTCAAAGAGAACTCCTATAAATTGGAAAGCGAGGAGGAATTCCATGAGAACACTACATAAGAGGATGTTCTTCAAGGTGAAATTTTTCATGCACAAGAAGACCCTATGCTCTTAATCATCCAAAGTGTCATGGCTCAAACGCGAGCCGCGACACATTGCTTGACATCACCTTAGACATCACTTTTAAACTTGGAAACTTTCACGTACAATTTTATGAAAATAAAAAAACGAGCAAAACTTGGACCTTAGGCCCATTTGCATCCTTTAAAATAAGTGTAAAATATTTGTGAAGTGATTTGAAAGAAATCATTTGAAATGAGTTTGTATTTTAAAAAAACATCATAGCATGTTCGATGGCGCGCGTGCGTCATTCTATCAGCATGCGCACATCGCCCTGTCGCGGCACGCACACGTGGTGCATACTTGAATGCGTGCGCTACGCTAACCAGGTTGCGCACAAGAGCTGATCGATCGCCCATTGTTAGCCAATCGGTCGGCACACTCTCTGCTGCGCATCGTTGAAACCTTCAAGAGCCGATCGATTGCGCGCACAACGCCGATAGATTGACAGGTGCTCAGCCCGAGCCTCGCCAAAACCTTCAAGAGCGGATCGATCGCGCGCATGGAGCTGATTGATCAATAGGCGCTCTGCCCGCGCCTTGCCAAAACATTCGAGAGCCGATAGATTGCGAGTACGGCGCCGATCTATTGGTAAGCACTCTGTTGTGCCCCTCGTAGCACCTATCAGGTGCCTATCGATCGCGCCCCCGCATCGACTGATTGGCTGGGCGCGCCTTCTGCACACCCTGCGTGCGTCTCGCGCGAGCTGTGCGTGCCTTGCGCACACTCGCTCTCACTCCGCACATGCACCGCGCTGCCCTGTGCGTACAACTCAACTCATTTTCTCCTTTCTCCTCCTTTTTCATCCTTAACACTTAAAAACACTTCATCAAATCCACATACCATCTTCAAATCTTCAAAACACTAAATCACCATCTTAAATCATCCACTTTTCAATTAAAAATACTCCTAAACATCAAAACTTACTTTAAAAATGTTAAAACTTGCCATAGAAATATTTTCTGGCGAAAAACATCCAAATCCCAAACAGTTCCAGTATTTTCCAAAATGTAAACTTTTCTATACATAAAATTTAAATCAAAATCAATTATAGCCCAAAATACACAGGAGTTCACCCACGGGTCAAAAATAGTCGGACAGCCACAAACACCTCGCCATGAGCCCACACCTCCAACCACACCTACACATCGACTTGAGGCTCGAAGTCTTCACCTGTAATGTCTTCACCTACATCACGAGCTTCAAACTATAAGTTTAATGCTGAGTAAGTGGTTGCAAATGCAATGAATGGTCGTGCATGCATCATTCGTAAAACATGTTCTTTTCCGCTTTACTTTTACGCTCACATAACATAAGTTAAGAGGGATTTACGTGGGGAGTAGGAACATATATAGCATTACATAGACACCGAAGTGGACAACATAACATGAACCACCGAAGTGGACAAACATAACGTGGACCACCGAAGTAGACAAACATAAGTCATACTTAACCACGATCAACGATTTAACCATTTACGTACATTATATATTCTTGTCTTTCTTACATAAAACATGCACATAAAACGTTTTGTATGCCTTTCTTAAAACATGATGTGTGATGCATGAGTGTGCACATATATCGTAACATAAACATAGCCTAAACATAACATGTCATCTAAACAGAATGAAACATAACTTGAGACGTTAGACTAAACTTATACACATGATATTTCCTACGACTTAACTACCCATAACTCATGCCCCATCCCACACACAACTCCTAAACAAGGTCCATATCTCTTAATACCCTTGCGATGTAGGGCCATAATGCCGAACCTATTCGACCACTTACCTCGTGTCCTTAGCAACATTTGAGCGCATAGCTCGTTTTTCCTTGGTGATTTATCCACTCATATAACATATAAATCAACCAAGCATATCATTAACCTCACATACACATAAATTGATTCAAATAGTTTAACTTTATAATTTATCAATTCAAACTAAAAATCTCGGAATTCCACCTAAAACCGGTTAAACTTCAAACGTTCACAACTCACTCAATTCTTAACGAAATCCAATGATTCAAAATTTCATGGAACCTTTAAAGAACTTAGTTTAACATGGCGGAACCCATTTATCAAAAGCCAAACACAATAAATGAAAGAAATTCAAAATCACAGCTGCCCTGTAAACCCAATCTGGATTTCTACTTAAACTTTGAAAATCCATAACTATTTGTATACTTAACAAAATCCAAAAATTCAAAAGCCACAAGTTCACTTAGGGAGTCTATTTTAACACACCATAAACATTTATCAAGTAAGGTTCATCGATTAACCCCAGAAAAATCGGAATTCAATGTCCTACAAAACACCATGTAGGAGCATTCATATCAATTTAATGTCTATCAACCAATTCATACCATAGACAACCATTATAATCCATTTGACATCTAAAGAACAAGAAATTGAGGAATGGAAACTTAAATTCATAGAAATCCATGGCTAGGGTTCAAAGTTCATCAAAATTTCAACAACAAACAACCCTACATCAATATTCAACCCTAAAACCCATAACTCATCATACTTTAACAATTTCTTAAGAAATTGGAGAAGAGAAGAGGTAAAAACCACCGTGGATTGTAGAGGAGAAGAGGAGAACAGTCAGTCGTGTGGAGAAAACAAGAATGGAGGGAGGGAGGGAGAGAGAGAGAGAGAGAGAGAGAGAGAGAGAGAGAGAGAAGTGCTTAGCTGGAGAAGAAAAAAATTAGAGAAGGGAAGGGTACTCTGGTGGAGAGGAATTGAGAGAGGAGGGAAAGAGTGAGGTTGAGTGGTGGTAGGTGGAAAATGGGGGTGTTTGGTGGTATTAAGAATAGTGGTAGTTTCTTCAAGAAGCTTTGCAATTTAATCCACAATTTCCATTTAATTCAAATTGTTACACCCTTAATTGTATATCTTTAATTTTCCTCTTCGATTATTCTATTTTCCCGGTTTTAAGATTTTTGGTTTCAAACTCCGTTTTCTCTTAATTGGAAAGTCTCTAAAAATCTAATGAGAATTCTATGCACTCAAGTTAAAATGTTCAGAAAAATCTCGGGTGCTACACAAAGAGTCATTTCCATATAAAACCAAGAGAAGCAATGCCAAAGGGAGAACATTTTCCATAGTAGGTGCCTCATCAAGGAGAGGTGTATTCTCTAATCGTTGATGGTGGAAGTTGCATCAATATGGCGTCCATGGAGATGGTGGAGAAACTTGGCTTGGAGATCACTCAACATCCTAGTCCTTACAAGCTTAGATGACTTAATAATCAAGAGGACATCAAGGTTGCCAAGAGGGTGAGTTTGAGTTTTTCTATTGGTGGCTATTCAAACGACATTTTTTGTGATGTTATTCCTATGAGGGCAAGTCACATATTGTTGGGTGGGCCATGACAATTCGATCAAAGGGTATCTCATGATGGTTATTCCAATTCTTGCTCTTTCAAGTATGGTGAGAAAGTCATTACATTAGCACCACTATCTTCGGAACAAATTGCCAAAAACTATGGTGATAACTACACTTGAGATCCACTTTTGAGAAGATCGAAGCTCCACTTATTTTGTCTAAAAGATCCTTAACTCTAGGTATTGAGAATTGATACTTGATAGTTATTTGGTTAATGACCCTACTATCCACACACATCCTCATAGAGTCATCCTTCTTTAACACAAGTAGTGATGAAATGACATAAGGGCTCATAGACTCATAGATATAGTCATTCTCAAGCAACTCATCGCATTGCATGTGTAACTCTTTTGCCTCTTCAAAATTTAGCCTATAGGCCGAAAGATTTGGTAAGGTTTCCCTTAAATTAGGTCAATATGATACTTGATTCCCCTTAGGGAAGGAAGCCCTTGAGGAAGCCTTCCAGAAAAAACATATTCAAAGTGTTTAAGGAGAGCTTGAACAGAGGTATGTATCTCATCGAGCTCTTCTAGTCTTTCTCGAAACAAGAGGAGAATAATAAGGCTTACTCTTATAATGGACTTCTTCAACTCCTTAGCCATGAATAATGTTGATTTGACATTTTCTTCATTCTTTAACTCATAGTCTTTGGCAATTTGCTAGGGAGAGAAGGGGCCAATTTGATGACCTTACCGCCAAACTTGAAGGAGTAGAAATTGGAATAGCCATCATGAGATACCCTTTGGTTGAATTGCCATGACCTACCTATGTAGCTTGCACTCATGGGAACAAAATCACAAAGAATTTCATCCAAAAAGCCACCAATAGAAAAGCTCAAACTTACCCTCTTGGTCACCTTTATATCCTTTCGAACGTAAAGCATTTAAGTTGGTAAGGACAAGGATGTTGAGAGGTCTTCAAGCTGAGTTTCTCCACATCTCCATGGACGCTACATTGGTGCAACTTCCACCACAATAATTAGAGAACATACTTTGTCTTTGATGAGGCACTTACTATGGAAAATATTCTCCCTTAGGCGTTAGTCCTCTCTGTTTTGCAAGGAAAGTGAGAACATCCTTTGTCTTGGATGAGACACTTACTATGAAAAATGTTCTCTCTTTGGCGTTGGTCCTTTCAGTTTTGCAAAGAAAGTGCACTTTGGATGGCAAAGAGCTTAGGGTCTTGTGCATGAAAGACTTCACCTTGCGGATCATCCTCTTGTATAACATTATTCTCAAATTCCTCCTCGCTTTCCATTTCATTGGAGTCATCTTTAACAATCATGACTTGCCTATTTGGGCATTGAGAAGCCATGTATCCAAGGCCGAGACATTTGAAGCACTTGATCTCTCGTGTTCTTGGCTTTTGCAAATCACCAAGTGCCTTCTTCTTCTCTCCAAGTTTGCTTCTTGTAGCATTGGGAGGCTTGTAAGCAAGAGGTGTTTTCGGTGTGAACTGAGAAACAACCTCTTTTTTTTTTCTTTTTTTGTCTTTCTACCTTGAGAGCTATTTGTAACACATCATATACGGTCTCATAATTTTATAACTCCACGACATCACTAATGTCTCAATTAAGGTATTTAATGAATCTTGCCACCATTTGCTCTTTTTACTCTATTAGTCCACTTCGAGTTTTGAGAACCTCAAATTGGGTTAAATAATCTTCAACTGAAAGTGTATCTTGCTTCAAGATGTAAAGTTGTAGTAGAAGCTCTTGTCTATAATGTTGAGGCATGAATTTTTCTTGTATGAGCGCTCTCATGGCCCTTTAGGTTGAGATATTCTCTTCTCCTTGGCGTCTTCTTCTAGCCTTAAGATTCTCCCCACCACATGCTAGCATACCTTAGTAGTTATAGGGATGCCATTTGCATCTTGGTTTGCTCCGAATATCTGGGGTACTCGAACACTCGATTAACCTTTTCAAGGCACTCTAAAAAGTCATGACAATTGCATGATTCTATGAAGCTATGAATGGACACATTTAAGTGCCTTAGCTCCTCATTAGTCCCACGCCTAGGCCTTGAATTCAAGGGATCTTCAACGTCGAGATGCTTCTCTTGGTGTTCATTAATGGCAACTTCAAAGTTCATTTGCTCTTTATGATACTCAACTTCTTCTCTCTAGTTGAGGAGCTTGGTGAGACCTCTCCAAAAGATTCCTCATCTCTTAAAATTGTTGATGGAGTTGTTATTGCAAGAGTTCAACCCTAGTTGATAAGGTTTCTATTTTTCTTCAAGGCCGAGAAGCTCTCAATTGGTTGTGATATGGTTGCTGACTCACGATTTTGAGTATTGCTTCTTGTTATCATGATAAACACTCCAAAGATCACTAGTAAAAAAATTAGCTCTGATATCAAATGACACACTTCCAAAGTAAAGCAATGGAAGTGAGTAGAAAAAAATAAAAGAATAAGGTAGACTTGCTAGGGTGCTCAACCTTACTCTTGTGTTCATTGACATAGTACACTTTGCTAAGGTTTGAATGGATGCCGAAGTGGTGAATTAACTTGTGTAAACAAGCTAGTAAAGACGGATCACTTACACTCCTTGGATATGACTCACCAAGATAAAGTGGAGGCACTTGTAGTTTGGACCGCAAGTTCGTGTGAAGGACACTTCACAATAATAAGATGAAGATAATTTGATTAACAAAGGTTCAATGATTACAACTAGCTATTTGAGGGTTTATTTATACCTAAAACTTGGTCAACAAAAATTAAAAGGCTTAGAAAAAGAAGTTAATGTAGTGGTTAAAGTTGGACTTTGAATGCACCCTTCCACTTGGTCAATGAGATGAATATAGTGTGAGTACATTTGCAAGTATCTTACCCGGTGATAGCATGCATGCATGTAATTTTCTAGACCTACTCTCATTTTGTGCATGCAAGGAATGGAATGGATACACGAAATTTCTGTAAGTTCCCACCTGGTATAGTTGTACACACCCAAATTCATTTTCATCGAGCTATGAGTTTCCATTAGAAAATTGATTTTGAATTGAAAAGCTAGACATTGTTGATGGAAGTTTGAGTGTATTTGTTGAAAATGGGTTGGGTTTTTTTGTGATGGGTTTGATATCGAAAGAAGTCTAAACACCAATAGAAAAGTCGATTTTTTCATCAAACCAATCGTGAGAAATCCAATAGGCGCCGTGACATTTTTCATCTAGAAAATTGTAGAAATGCTGCATCATAGATGAACATTATGTTGGGGGTTGAATTATTCTTCTAGATAGCCCAAATGCAATAAATTTTTGCACCGCCACGTTCAAAGGCATTATGTCTCAGCATTGACATGTGATGCGTTGGGCACCACCGCATTTTGCCTTGTATGCCTTGGCCTCAGATTGATTAGGTGTTGCGGTGCTCTTTTTCTCTGTACGGCTCCGGTGCCTTTGGGTTTGTTAACAAATTTATAAAGTCATAATCCATAAGATATGAGTCAAACTCCACATAGTGGTTATAGAATATAAAAGTAGTGCAATATAGTACATGAAATGAAGTACTATTCAAGAAAAGTAAAAGATCCAACAACTAATATAAGAACTCCACTAACAGGCGACAATATTCAAATCTTAACCAAAAAAATAAATACTCCAAAAAAGAAATACGAACTCCACTGAAAGCTGCTCTAATCACCCAATTCTAAAAAAATAATTAGTCTTTGGGGCAAACGACTAAACTCAGTAAAGATCATAAAATTATATCCAATACATGATAAAATGAATGTAATCTTTTATCCGTGAATACCATGAAATAGTGAAAAGAATGCAAGAATGGATTTACTTTTAATAACTTTTTAATAGTTTAAAATAAGCTTTAAGAGCCAGTATTAAACTTATATGATATATTATGTGTTTTTAACATTATTTTAGTTTGCCCTAGTTTAAATGTTCATCAAAACATTTTATGATATGAAGTCGAGGACCTTGGATACATTTACATAGGAGCCAAATTTCGAAACGTACCATGATTTTATTTGTGTAAGAAAGTGACTGAAATCTTCCCATGAATTATGATTATCCTTTTGTCACGAGAAAGGGTTCACATTTTCAAATAAAATTTTGAAAATTTCTTAGGCAATGATGGGAGAGAAAAGGAATGAGAAGGAAAAAGTGTTGATGGAAAGTTGTGGCTGAAATGGCTTCTCTTTTTTGTCTGTGACGGAAACATCAAACATGGAAGTAGGGACACGAGAATAAGCAACATACTCCACTATACTTGCTCAATTTTTTAAACGAAACAACGAAGAGAGAGAGAGAGAGAGAGAGAGAGAGAGAGAGAGAGAGAGAGAGAGAGAGAGAGAGAGAGAGAGAGAGAGATGAATGACGTTGGTGGAGGAAGAAGCTAAGTATGGAGGATTCACAGACTGAACAGCTATATTCAATGCAATCTCGTCGTCAAGTGTAGCTTCAATCCAGACAATTCTCTCCCAAGTATGAGAGAGAGGGATGAGAGAGAGTTTGTGCAAGCCCGTGAAGACAGCCGATCAGTAGTTCCAAACAGGAAGATGCAGTGATCCTCGAGAACTGCATGTACTATCTTGTCTTACAAGTTGATGCAAAAATAGAGATGGTGGAGAGTGAAATTAAATTATTGAAAATCTATTTCTCAAATTTATGACTTTTGGAGAATAAGCTCTTCATTCCTCATGTTTATTTCTCTAATCATTAATCATAACGTGATTAATAATATTGAAATAAATATTATTTATTTGCTTTTCTTTTTAGATATAATAAATTATGAATAATTTATTGAGTCTTTAGTACACAAGCATACTGAGTGCTCAGGACTTTTATTGGTTGATGTAGGCAATAGTCTAAGTCCCGTGATTCTTTCTGGTAAATGGTCTGACCTCTTTCGAGTTTCTACTGGTACATTATATATATATATATAAAGGAAAAAATGACATATTTTCAGTCAATAAATGATAAAAAAAAAAAAACCTTTACTTGCAACATCATAATTACACTTATTAATTAGAATCTATGGATTTTTATTTAAATAAAATCTTTTACGTCAAATATGTCAAAAAAATTTCAATTTAAGCTTTTAATATTAAAAGTTAACATATATTAATATTTCAATGTTTGATTGCAATTTTAAAAAAATAATAATAATTGTCGAAGAAAGGTTGAATCTGGTAGAAATAAAAATTGTTTTTGATAAAAATGAGAAAAGAAATAAAATCTATTTAAAGGGAAAAAACATATTTTAGATGAAATTTCATTGTTAATATTTAAATTAAAAATTAAGAAAGGATGGGCTTGGGCCGTAGGTGTATATATACGTACACAAAAAATGAATGTTCAAAATTTTACTATAAAAGAATGTTAACTTTTTTTGTGAAAAAATGATATTACAATATTATTTGCTTTATACTAAAATTTGTCTGAATTTATGTTAGCGTAAGCTCAAAAATTAGTGGGAAGAGAATTATACTTATAAATCATTCACTTTCATATTTCTTAAATGATATGAGATTGTACACCCTCATTAGTATGAATTGGATTCTCACAATCAACAAAATCTTGAGTCGTCATTGCTTTCACGTAGAAAGCTGTCACAATCTCTCGTTCTTGGGAGCATGATGTCTTCATTGACAACATTTTCAGTTGTGTATACTTGTAGAGTTCCTAATACTCCTAATATAATATTATGCACTTTTACTTAGTAACCTGTACAGATTTATTATTGTCAATATTGTCGTCAAGGAAATCATGTTTTTATTACATGATCTTTGTTGTTGGGTTATTTGCATAGAGAAATAGCTGTAAGTAAAATGATTTTTTGCAATTTTAGGCGATGTCCATAGCAAAACAATTTGAAAAATTTGAGTGAGGCAACTTGTGACAATTCTGAGCTCGAGAGGCCAATTTCCTAAAAAACTTGTTATTTTTCTCCAAAAATCGCTTAGCAAAAAATAGTACGTGCAAAAACGTAATTTCTTTTATAGCAACCCTAATGATGTGGACTTAATTGCTAATACACATAAGTTCTGTAGATTATTTGTAAAAAAAAAAATAAAAGAATTTATTTACTATTCACCCCTAAGTTTAATAACTAATACGTATTTTGCCCAAAAAAAATTTATAGTAAATGAAATAGAATTGGGATTTGTTAATTATTAGTAAAGTTAATTAAAAATAGTAAAATAATAATTCTAGTTTATAAACTCTATTAGGCAAGAAGTTAGTACCTATAAACATATCTTTTTAATTACTAGTTTCAATATGTCACGACCCGAGATAGTACCTAACAGAAACGTCAGATTAAACGATCAACCTCAAAGAGGTCCACCGTCTAACCTAAGGATAGATGCGGAATATTTTAAAAGCAATCACAGAACTCCTCGAAGGAACAAATGTAAGAATAAAAGCAATAGTAGAAATACAGAAATTAAAATAATACATGCTAACGATCAGTACAATACCAAATAAAATTCTTACATGAAACAAATATCAAGATAAAATCAATGCACGTGTTTTTAAAATTCAAACCAGTTTCAATGTTATCAAATTCTCTTCTCATCCCAGGTCGTGACACATTACTTATCGTTTCGAGTTCTTAGGACCCTTTAGAGTAATTTAGCAATCGTGATGAATATTTACTTACGACCTCATAAACGCAATTGCTTTTGTTCATTTAATTCAAATACAATGCTGAGAATAATTTTGTACACTTAATAAATATTATCTAGCTTAGAAAAGAGATGGCAAAACAAAAACATTATCCATAAGACACTACCTCAACATTTTGTGTGTCTACTAATTAATATAATCGGACTGTCTATTCAGATATGGAAACACTACTGGCTAAACATATCTAATTATTTTCTTACTTACAAATAGCAAAGCGATTTGGACAAGGTTGGACAAAGAGCGGACTCAAAATATGCTACTAAGTTTACGATGTTGCATTGAAAAACCTGCTATCATCTTATGCAAATAAGTATGATTAGAAGAGTAGGCTCAATATGCATTAAACATAATTGTTTTGATGATTAGTGTAATTAATTGATCATGTTATTATATATTATTGATGATTATTAAGTTTAAATTGTTGTTCAATATATATTTGAATGAATTATATTATGAAAGTATATAAATTTTATTCACTTATAAAATACCACGTTTGAATTTACTAATACATTTATTGAGTCTAGAAACATAGAATGAGTTAATACGAGGAGCTCAATTGAAAAGATTGCAAATGGTCGAAGATCACTCTGTCTAGGTGCTCAATGATGAAATGCAGAAGCTCAGCCCCACTCCATGTGCATAATGGAAAAACATTTGAATGCTCATGCATGAACAATAATAACCTCGGGGGTGGTGAATTACATTTTCAAAACTTTTTTTCCACGATTATGATTTTTATTATTTGCCATGTCAAATTTATGTATTTTATCTATTACCTAGATTTTTTTACTGTAATACGCAAACAATGACAATAATAATAAGTTAGAGAGTAAAAGAAGAGAATACTTTGGACGCTAGGCGTAAATGTAAGAGTTTTATATTATTTGCACTGCATGCGTTTTATTGTTTTACTAAAATCCTATTTTGGTATTAAAGTATCAAGAGGACATCTGAGTACATCTTCTGCTACGTGAATGTTATCTTATTTGCACATTATAAAATGAGTAATAGGACAGTGATAATACGCTTTTTGGACTTTGAATCTCTAAATCTGATTAAGGTATATTTGTTGTTTATCGTTTATACAGGTTGCTTCATAGATAACTATTGTTCATTGACAACCTAAGTAACAAAGCTGGATCTTTGGATGGCATATTGCTTGTTTTATTTTTTTTTTGCTCATGAAATGTTATTGGACTTCATTCGCTGTCTTTCTATGTTTGTGTGCCAGAGGGGTCTTTAAGTGACCTCTATTTTTCCTTGAAGTGGTTTTATATAATAAGTACGATGATGCCGTATGTTTATATAATCGTCTATGTATATGACAATGTTTAATTTAATACTTCATCGGTGGCTTGTAAAACTTGTTTTTTAAAATGCTAAAAATGAGTTTTCAATAAACGATGTTTTGAAAATCATTTTGTTATCTTATCATGTTTTGAAGGCAAAGGTAAAAAAAAGTTTACATGCATTTAGTATAATATTTCTATTAAGTTAGTCACTTACCCCAAACGACTCATTTCTTTTCCAGAAAAGAGCAAGAACAGTAAGTAGCTAGAGCTCAGAAGCACTTGCTCTTATTTTTTTTCCTTGTTAGAGTGTTTATCTATATTTTCTTATTAGAATTTGAACTCTGTTGAGTATTTATTTATATTTGGGTCTGTATAAGATTTAACTGTTGGAATTTAGATATTTATACCTTATTAAAGTACTATTTCATTATCACATTATTTTATATGTAGCCCTTATGTGGATATTGACTTTTGATTAATGTTCAAGTCTTTCGCTATGAACTAAGCTTTGGACTGGGTGATCGGTCTTCCTCGATGATCAGATCGATCGATCTGACATCTTATTAGGCTTGCTTTTGGGTCTGATAGTTCGCGATATGTCCGTTAGAAACATCAATGGGATGATGTGCTTCTGCAATTTGAGCTAGGGGTTGTGACAGCCAACGTTAACAATTCTTGATTTGGCATTTGAGTGAAGTTTCAATTTGAATTGTTGTTTCTATAATAGGACTTTGCTAGGCTCTGTAGGTGTCCGGAGTTGTCTTCAAGATTCCTTAGATTGATCTTCAAACAATAGTACCTGACGACTAGGCTTCCTCAAGTTACACGGCCATTTGCTAAGAATGTCCACTCTTCAAGTATAGGCTTCCACGATTAAACATAGGGCATCCGCACAGAGTAGTCTTCAACGCTTGAATCATTTTTTGATTGAGTCGTACATCACAATTTTATCATTCACTGCGCAAGCTCAATAAACATGTTAGTACATCAAATTATCTACTTTTATCGGTAATTTCAAAAGAATTTAATCCATTCAAACTATATTCACCAATAATTTTTAAGTAACATATCTCAATAACCTAATATATTCAAATAATTACACTAATCATCAACATACTTATGTTTATTCCTTAATAAGGAAATAGCCTAGTCCCGAGAGCTATTTGGATGAGATTTCCCACAGTGGATGCACAATGAAATGTGCAGAAGCCTAATTCCGATTCATTGTCTTCAAAGGATATTTTGTTGATGCCTTGAGACAAGCACGAACATCTGGAGAGGACACCCAAAGGATGTTGCGACAATCCAGATCAAGAGGCAAAATTCAAAATGAAACCTTCCTTGAATGCCCACTCTTGAAGTGTGAACACTTGGAGCAAAGTAAAACTTTTCTAACAGATATATCGTAGTAGTTGTTCAGATGAATAATAGAGGGTGACTAGTGCTCGAGAATTTCGAAGACATCCATAAATAGAAGTTCTGTAACACCCAGAATTTTTCGTTAAAACTAATTTTGGATTTACGTAATTGTAGGCGGCGGAGTTTTAGTCAGAATTGAGAGCAAAGAATTTTTACCATTAAGTATAAGATTATTTTAAGACTAATGGTGAAGAAAAAATTTTAAAATTTCAACCGAATACAGATTGAATGACAGATTTATTAAACGAATAGAAGTTGATGGCAGTTTAGTAATTAAGTAATTATATTTATAAAAATAAATAAATAAAAAGATAAAACAGAGGTTCCTCCCCCTCCCCCTCCCTTCATTTTTTCCTCCCCACAACGCCAGAAACACTCTTTCATCAATGGCAACCGACGATCCCTCTCAGTTCCTCTGCACTTCATCAATTTAAGGTATGATTTAGTTAATTTTAAGTAGATAGCTAGTTCCTTAATTATTTTGAGTGTTAAAAATGAGGTTAGTAAGAATATTGGATAGTTTTACTGAAAACTTAGAGGGCGTTGTAAAAAATTGAAGTTAGAGTTGATTTCTACTAGTATGTTGGTGTTTAAGCTAGAAATATGAGTAGATTACAGAATTTTATGGGAAAGACTCAGCGTTTTATTAGCCGAGTACGCGAATTGTAGAACGATTTTTGCTCGGCCACGTCCAGCCAAGCTGTAGGTGTTGAATTAGGAAATAGATGAGACTATTGGAAACTAGACGTCCTGTGGAGTCTGTAGCATTTTGAATCGTCCAATTCAAACGAGTATTTGAGAAGTTATGAATTTCCGAAGTTGGTTGGAAATTGAGTTGGATTTCGGGTTTAGTAAAGAGTTTTGGTTTTGTACGAGTCATGTCTTTCAAGCTAGGAATTTATGAGTTGAACGAAGTAAAATTGATGAATGTGTGGTTTTATACGTTCTCCAGTTAGCGAGCTGTATACAGACTACGAGTTGCTAAGGACGCTAGGTAAGTAATGTAGTAGGTGCTTTTGCCTTCGGACCTACATAACAGAACTGTAGGTTGCATGCACGTTTATTTTACGTTATGTTTTAGTTATTATGCAGTCATGGTTTTAAAGTATGAGAACGAAATGAAAATGAATTTTCATGTTTTACGAAGTGAAACAGTAGGATGTAATGAGATGAATGAAATGAGAAGATACGTAAGGTGATATTGAGTGGTCTTGTCCCCAGAGGTAGACCGCGAGGTGTATCACTCTTCCTCCGCTTTACGTGGTGGCCTTGTCCCCAGAAGTGGACCGCGAGGTGTGTCACTTTATTAGATTGAGGTTGGCTTTGTCTCCAGAGGTGGACTGCGAAGTGTGTCACCTTGATCTAGCACGTAAAGAAGAACTCAATAGTAAGAAAATAAAGAAAATGTAAGAAAGAAACGAAAACGAAAGTACAGATGAAACTGTAGAAACTACATATGTTAGGATGTATTTGTTTTCAGTATTTAAGTTTTATGCATTACTTACTTAGCATTAGTCTAATAGTTGAGTTCTGTGATGTAGGTGACGACACCATAGTTGGTGAGTACTCTGAGCATACCCAGGACTAGAAGGCAGTTGGAAAAGTACGCACGTGGATGATCTAGCCGGCTGTTAGGGCGTGTTGACTATGATGGGTATAGGTACAAGTTTTGGGTGTATAATCTTAAATGATTTTAGTTGTTTTAAGTCTATTGAATGTATAGACGGATTTCAAACTTTAGTAGTCATTTTCCTTACTTAAATTATGATTTTGAGTTGATGGAAAAGTGTACGCTGAGTTATTTTTTTAGCGTTGAGTCGAAGTCGGTTGATTTTGTGAAATTTTTTTAAGGTTTTTAAATAGAGTTCTGGGGAGGTTGTGTCGACCAATAGGTTTAATGGTCAACCAAACCCGGCAGGTGTCGACCGTGAGGGTACCTGTGAAGACAAAGCCTTATGAGGTGCCGACCTGTGTGTGGAAGTGTCGACCGGTTAGTGTAAAGATGGTAGAATGTCGACCGTAAGGGTCGATCACTGGAAAACAGAGAGGACGAAAGTGTCGACCTGTGAAAGCAGGTGTAGACCGCTCTCTGAAATGAGCATAGAAGTGTCGACCGGTGTTCTCAGTGTCGACCGACAAAAAGACTCGAGACAACCTAAGTGTCGATCGACGTTTACAGGTGTCAACCGGTTTCTCTGTTTTATGTTTTATAAAAATGAAATTTTATTTAAACTGATTTTAATTGAGTTTTCTGCTGCAATGCAATTTCAAATATTTTCAAAAATGGCCGAGGAACAAAAGTTTTAAATTTTATTTAAATTTTCTGAGCGTAGTGAGTAAGTAGTAGAAGGGTGCGAACCGGGAACTGTGTAGAGTTTCCAGGGCGTGACAGAGATGATATCAGAGCAGTGAACGAATTGGATATGGTAGATTTTTGGGTCGTGACAAGTTCACTCCATTGTGTAAACCACCAAACGTGATATCTTGTTGGCGGTTTCATTTGCTATTTTAGAGCTAGGTCATTGTTCTTAAATCTACAAATTACTAGTTTTGTTGACTGTAGAATTGATAAAGGGTGACACGTGTGGAGAGTTATTGTAACGTTCGATTGACACTCAGATGATCAATTGGTAGCAATCTGAATGGTTATGGGCAAAGGAATCTTTTAGAAGGTGCCATGGAGTATAGTTGTTTGCCAAACTGCACTATGAATTGTTAGCATTCTTTTTCCTTACTCTCTTACTTATTGTCGTTAATATTACACTTAATAAAACTAATTAAGAGAGAAAATTTAAAATTTAAAATAGATAACCAATAAGAATAAAATTTGGTATAATTCTACGTGAATACAATAATAACAAATCATTAAGTTTAAATTTTTAATTTAGGTTACACACATTATGTAGGTATTTCTTTATTTTACATAAGCTCATAATTTTTAGTCGATGATAGTGTGTTATCTTGTTTGTATCTAACATGCAAATCTTTGTTCCATATTCATTACACGTTATAAAATTAACTTAACTAATGATTAATTAATTATATTAACAATAAGCACCAAACAAAACAAACAAACCCAATATGAATTAATATAACATGCAAAATTAAAAACTTAGTTAGGTTTCATGAGAGTTTAAACTTAGATAATAAAAATAGTTCATAATTGCAACAGGAAAATCGACATAGAAAGTCATACAACAAAGCTGAAGAGAAAACAAAGAGAGATAAAACTAGTTGAAGCTCTCCATCTTGGTAAAAGAGATCAACAAATCTAAGAATATTTTTCCAGATTTGGAGACACTACTATCCTCAGTAAATTACTCTTTGGAAACAAAGGCAAGAAAAAAAGATACAGATTTAGACCAAACAACAAAAAATCACAAAAATACCTTTGCACTGGCTGCAAGCAGGGAAGAGTTGAAAGAAAGCATAGGCAAGCTAGTAGCAGCAGGAACCACAGCGCAGAAACGGGTTCCACGCCAAACATAAGAGACACCATGTAAAGCTTCAGACCACCATTTATACCAAGGAATTCCAAAGGTCTACTCACATTCTTCACAGTTTTCACAAGATATCCAGTATTCTAAGGCAATGTCAGCCAACCATGAAATCTTAGACTCTCAAATTCACCCTCAGCGATCTGTCACAAAACCCTAAACTCTCCATCACTGGGTTTTTTCTTGAAATCGCAAGCAAAAACGCAAAAGGAATGGACAGTGCGATAAACAACAGAGAATCAAACAAGCAACCAATCAACAATCAAGACAGAGACCTAAATACAAAATCCTTGGGAAGAAAATCACATCCATTATCATAATCCAGGACAAGAGAGAGATAGCTGGATAGCACTTGCAAAAAAGTTATTACAACTGGTTAATTAAAGAAATTACTGCTTAAATTTGGTTGTAGAAATTAAAATACACATCTTGTAGTTAAATGCTGTAATACGATATTTGAATCAATTTTGTTATTCTGATTATATTTTAAAAAATCTCAATTATCGTTGATAATTATTGCAGTCTCGTAGGGTTAAATGAAAATTGTTAATTTTTAAATTATACCGTTGATAAATCAAGGAAACAATTTTGAAATAAAAAGAGAATGAGCATTATTGAAGGAAAAATAAATTTTGGGATTTTAAGAATTTAAACAAAGAAAATAAGGAAAACATCAATAAATATTAGAGTTGCTATTATAAGTGGCCGTAAATAGAGTTAAGAAATATATTGAATTGTATAAAATTGAATATTTTCACTTCGAATTAGTAATTTCTTATGACTAATTAAAATTGTGATTAAATGATTTAATTATAATATTTGTATTTCATAAAGTAATAAAAAAAATATTATAATAGGTGATTATATAACTGTGAGAAGTTTTAATTTATAAAAAGTATTCTAAATCATCTGATTATTAATTTTGCTTGAAATTATAAGCCATGTTTCTCTCTCTTGATTTT
>CM039519.1:3378287-3440689 GCA_022433055.1 Begonia peltatifolia | reverse complement strand
ACAAATATTAACTCAAAATAAATTTTTTTCAATAATTATCTAGAAAATGATGTTGGCCATGGCAAAGAACGGTGATAACTCAACTAGGAACTCAAACTTTTCAGCTATCATTATCTACACTGTCAAATGCTCACTCTGTCCGACAAGAGAAATGGAGTTTCTATTCTCACCAAAGGATGCAGCCAATTCTTTTGTTTTTTGTTTTTTATAATTTATATTGTAAGGCACTGCAGCCTTTGCAAGCGGTCAAACTTTCCATGGAATGAATAGGCGCTGCAGCGTTGCAAAGAAAGCGTGGTGGCGCCTAGGTTCTGTGATGGACGCCGCAACTCAATGATTGATAGTGCATCACCCTTGTACTCTCTTGACTCTCAAGTATCATATTTTCACCAATTAATTATCACGTACCAAATATTAAGTGATATTTAATCGGTGCTTTGATTGCTGTGAACTTTAGTGTTGCTTATTGAATTTAGCTTGTTCTTTTGATATCGTTAATTGCGATGGGTAGTATAAAATGAGAAAGTTAATGTGATAAGAGTGTATTGATCCTTCTATTTCTCGAAAGTTTAGTATGCGAGACTTAAATTACAATTTAAACATACTTACTGAACTATATAAGCAATCAGATCGTATTCGAAATTTTATTGACGTACCTCTTATCATTGATGTTGTAACTTTATGTTTGATTTTCCTTTTATTGTTTTTCACAATTTAAGACTTTCTAACCCTTGATCATCCACTATCGAAGGTGTAGAGGATTCCAGATAAATGAGAATTTGTTTGTTTGATAAGATTGGAGACCCAAACTAAAGACACTAAATGACTAAATGTGCATGTTTTTTTTAAAGGGTACGAGCATAAGGTTGTGATACTTAAAATGATGAGTTATCACTACCATGGACTATTAAACTTTATGAAAATTTAACATTATAAAATATAAAATTTGTAATATTATGTCACTTTGTCCGTAATCTCATTTTATCCTTACTAAGAAACAAAATACATGAATCATATCGATAGGGACTTTTAAATTGAGTATTATCTTCATATATTACAATGCATCGTCTTTCTTAATCACTATTCCATACAACTTAATGAATAAATCATACATTTATTCTAGGTCCAAACTCCATTGATGTTTATCAAAATAAACATTTGCATATAACTAAAAACATAAGAAAACATCATATTGTTTTATTAATATTTTTTTTTTCTTATAACGAAATTATGTAAATGAACCAAGTCTTAGTCTTTTTATATGATCCTTAAATTTCGACAGTGGCACGTCTTTTGTCAAAGAATCAGCTAATATCAACTCAGTGCTAATGTACTCAATGACTATTGATTTATTCTTAACACATTCTCTTATGGCTAAGTACTTGATGTTGATATGCTTGCTTTGAGTATCACATTTATTATTCTTAGTAATAAAAAGAGCAATTGCTTAAAAATTAAATCTACAATTCAAAGGACATTAATAAAAAATTTTATTGACACACCACGCAAAATAGTCTCAAAATATGAAACGAACTTAGCTTCCATAGTAGAAGTAGCAATTAGTGATTTCTTTGCACTTATCCACAAAAACAACTGTACCAGCAAACATAAAAATATATGCGGACGTTGATTTAAGTGAATCTACGTAACCAGCAAAGTCAAAATAGGAATAACCATTCACTTCCACAATTATCAGTTCAGTTGTATATAGCATGTAGTCCATTGTCTCTTAAAGGTACTTCATCATCTTCTTTGCTACTATCAAGTGGTCTATATTTGTATTACTCTAATATCTTCTTAACATTCTTACTACGAATATAATGTCAGATCTTGTACAAATCTGAGTATACATAAGGCTTTCAACAATAAAAGCATCTAGAATTTTTTTCATTTGCTCCCTCTCAACATCGTTCTTCGGGCATTGGTTTATTTGGAACTTATCCCTCTTCACAATGGGAGCTACACTTGGTGCACACTCTTCCATCCAGAATCTCTCTAAAATTTTATTGATACAGACTTTGTGAGACAGACTGAGAACATCTCAAAATTTGTCTCGGTGTAATTTAATTTATAACATAAAATGCATCACTCATATTTTTCATATCAAAGTTTTGAGAGATAAATTATTCACCTAATAAATTATTCACCTAATGTAATAATTCTTTACCATTAATAACATGCAAAATATCATCCACATATAAAATTAGTAAATAAATCTTACTCCCATTGATCTTAAGGTATATACACTAATCCATAATGTTGTCTACAAAATAAAAGAAGAGATAACATCATGATATTTTAAATATCATTGGCGAGAATGTTGCTTCAGATCATATATGGATTTTTTTAGGCTTAAAAACTAAATATTCACCATCACTAGAACAAAATTCTTGAGGTTATTTCATATAAACATTTTCCTCAAAATTTCCATTTACAAATGTCATTTTTACATCCATTTGATTCAACTCCATACAATGTGCAACTAATACTAGAATAATGCGTAGAGAATCTTTCTTATATACGTAAGAAAAGGCTACTTGTAATCAATTCATTCTCTGAGTAAATCCTTTAACTATGAGTCTATACTTATATCTCTCAATATTGCATAATGAGTCTTTCTTAGTTTAAAAATCATTTACACCCTATGACTTTTACACCAAAAGAAAACTCGACGAGATCCAAACCTTTCATTTCATTTGTCATAACATTATAACATAATTTTGATTCCTTACAGCTCATAGCATGTTAAAACATTTTAGGATCATTTTCACCTCCACTATTATAGTCAGATTTTTGTAAATACACAACATAATCACTAGAAAATGATGATTTCTTTTCTCTAAGTAGACCTTCTCAACATTTTTTCTACATTTTCTTGAGAAATATATTGCTCAAGTGATTGATCAACAATTTCTGATCTTTCCTCAAGAATTTGTCTACTTGATTATTACGAGCAACTTGTAACGCTTTGATGATTGTTTGTTCAAGACTTGTTAAGCCTTGAGAAATGTTATTTATAACAATCAATCTATTACACTTAAATTTGAATGTTGAACATTGTTGTGCAAAACTAACACTATGCAAGTTTTGTTTTTGGTAACAGTGATGGGGTAGAAAGAATACAAGGGATAATCTACTCATTTTTTTCTTAAATAATAAAAGAGGAGAGATTCACAGAAAAAGAAAGAGAAACTAAGCTAAAATAAAATACTATGCATATATTAAATGAGAGCATATAGACTTATCCCTATGCTTGTACTTAGGGGGGTGTAATTCATTTATGGCATGTGATAAGGAAAATTCAATGAATAATTTAGGATATATTTTGTCATGATAAAAAAAAAAAGAAGAGGTTTTTAGCTTAATAGAAATTAAGATTAATTATATTTATTTGGTTAAATTAACTTGAAATTCATATATATTTGCCTGCATTAGAAATATTCTCAAAAGTGTGTATTTTAAAGTTTTGATGTGGTTGTTAAGTTCTTGCCATCTATGTTAAAAACTATTGGGACTTGTACATAATCCATGGAAAGAAAAATTGGGTGAGACGTGACTAGTGCAAGGATACTTAGAAACTTTCCAAAAGAGCCAATTT
Source organism: Begonia peltatifolia (assembly GCA_022433055.1). Classification (NCBI taxonomy): domain Eukaryota; kingdom Viridiplantae; phylum Streptophyta; class Magnoliopsida; order Cucurbitales; family Begoniaceae; genus Begonia; species Begonia peltatifolia. The sequence continues at coordinate 3,437,091 of CM039519.1, read as the reverse complement.
CTTTGTGTAGTAAACCCGACTAAGAATTGTAGTTGTCCAAAAAAATCTCCCAAGAACGTTAAATTTCTTGAAAAAAGGTTGGAGAGGTCGACCGGACCAGAAAGAACAGGTGATAGACGGGCGATTAAGAATATGGCCATGATGCACACATCAAGGTCAACAAAAAGCTACATGTGGTCGATGGAAGTAGTTTAGAAATCTCTACATCATTCATAAAAGACGTCAACTTGTTTATCGATGTGATCGGGTAGAACTCTTGAAATTTGAAGGCGTTTATAAATAGAGGCACTCTCTGCTGCTGCGCAAGATACCGAGATAGTGAAAACCTTATCGAAGAGCTGCACATTTATCTTGAGAAAAATACAAGCCTTCAATCTATGAGCATTAGCTACCCTATCATACGGTTCATTGCCACATTTATTATGGGAAGAGAAGAGTTGTAAAGCCTTGTAAAAGAAGCTCAATTACTTGCAAGTATTTGCTACGTAGACTTTAGTAAAAATCAAAGATACAATGCATGGTTTCCCATTCAACACTGTAGACAAACTTCAGGTCCTACTCTTCCAATCTGTCACATGTTGCAGTCAATTTTGTTTATGGTTTCTACACAAAACACATTGAATTAGATTGCTAAGTTGTACGTCTCGAATGCATTAAGACTTTACGTCTCCTCCATATTATAACTTGCTGATTTGTAACTACGCCAATGCACCCAAATCCGTCTCAACTTCTTATATCAGCAACATATTGAGTCCAGAGTATCAAACTAGATGAAGAAAGCTGGTATAGCAGATGTGACGTTATTGTTTCCAGTCCATTAATTACTTACTTTTTCATTTACAATTTTCTAAACCCACTTTGATTTTCAAGTTGTGGTGACAATCGCAGTTCAAATATTCAGTATTCACGTGAACAAGACGAGCATCATCGCCAGCTTAAAAAATAAAGATTTTGCTTCAGTTCCGCCATGATCGTAACCTGTACAGGATCTCAACTAGTGCCTCTGATCATTTTCTTTTAGCTTTTTCAAAGAAGATTAATGAATTTTTCCTTGTTCCAGTCTACATCGTCCTCGCAATGTCCATCATTCATAACCCAGAAAAATCTGAAAGCAAAATGCAGGAGATGAGAATGAAAGTACGTACGTATCAGACGAAGATTTTAAGTTTATTGGCAATAAAGATTACCTCTTGCGTACTCATTCGTGGGTTCTCTAACCCAGAATGATCACCAAAAAAAGTTGATGATGATAAAGAAGAAGAAGAAGAAGAAGAATCTGAAGAAAAAATTGAAATATCATCACGTGTCGAGAATAGGGTTGAAAAAAATTTGAATTTTATATTTTCTACCTCTTGAGGCATCAAATGATTTTTTGCAGTGCCAAATGGCGTTCTGAATTCCTTCGAAGTGAAGTAATAACGAGTCGTCTCTCCTTTCAAACGCCGGCAAACTCAAACTATTAGCCCTCGACCAAGATTTGCTCTTTCCAAAATGCTTATTCTCCGGTGATGACACCGGATATGGATCTTGGACAAGACCCTCTTTTCCGCTGTAAATTTTTGAAACTTTCATGTAAAAACGTTTAATGAGTTTTAAATACTTGTTCATGGCTTCCTTCGGCAATCGTTTCAATGGCTTTTGAAGGGATTCTTCCGTGCTTCTTCGGACGCCGCTTTTTCTATAGAACCTGAATAAATATTCTTTCTCCGTTTTCTGCTTTGCTTCTGGTTTCTGAGACTTTTTTGATTCTCTCTCCTCCATTTTCTTTGCTACAACTGATTTCTGCCTTCTGAAGCTGAAGGTCGCGACATTCGGAGCTGATTTCAGAATAGCCATGGGAGATTGAAGTTTAGAAATGGGTTCAACTGGAAGGATTTTTCTTCTCGAAATAAAATCAGAAGAAGAAGAAGCGAGACCCAGCCGAGAAAAGAAGAGTGGATATTTGTCAAATAATTTCACCAAGTTCTGGTTTTCAGCATTTGAACCAGAAGTGGCGCTTTTCTGTGAAGGTTCGTCTTCTTTCTTGCCGACCAAGTTTGAAACAGTAAAAAGGTTTATATCAAAGAAGTCCTCCATTTCTTCTTCTTCTTCTTCTTCTTCTGTTTGGAGATAAGGATTTATATCAATGGTGAAGAACGAGGTTTTCAGCTTCTGCTGGTTAACAAAGTTGGCAGCATCCATTTTCTGGAAGGAGAGAGAAACAGATGGGTGGGGAAGGGCTGGGCGTGGTGGGCTCTATTTTTATAGTAGGAAAGTAGGAGAAGGGTTCTTAGTCTGCAATTTTTAAGACAAGGTAATTGAAATCCCATCAGTACTTATGGTCATTCCAAGTTGCAGAGACTGAGGAGAGCTTTTCTTTCGCTTTTCAGAGAGAGAGAGAGAGAGAGAGCGAGCGAGGGTGGGGTAAAGTTTTCTTTTACTTTTCAGAAGTAGAGAGAGAATGAGGCAAGCTTTCCTTTTACTTTGCAGAGGTGCAGAGATCAGAGAGAGAGTAGAGGAAGGAATTATTAGAGAGAGAAATAAAGAGAGAGAGAGAGACTGTAAAAGTTTAACCCAGGTCGCAGGACGAAAGAGAGAGATTACTCAGTCAACGATTCTCTGTGGTACTAATGGCCAAAAAGTTGTCTTAGACAGCAGAAACTAAAAGAAACTTCCAAGGAAATTAAAAGGAGACAAACAGAAAAACAGACAAATCAATACAATTATATATATAGATTGTGTGGGTGTGTATATATATATATATAATGTATCAATAAAATGTGAGAAAGTAACGTGGTCCTTAAAGTCCGTATGTTTATTTAGGCTTCCTTGAAATATCTGCATAAACACCTGGTTGGGCGGCGGACGGCGGAACCAGAGAGACAAAGATCGTTCGTATTCATGATGAACCATAAAGGCATGGTTCTGTTCGATCTCATTTTGAGGACAAACTGTAATCAAAACCCTAGGTTTAGGAAATTGCAAATAAAAACAATAATTATATTAAAATGAAGGGTAATTAACAAAAAAAAAAAATTCTTAAACTATCGAGTCATTAACAAACTTATTTTTAAATTATATCCGTTAACAAAAATACTCTTAAATTATGTTCGGTTAACAAAACAACCCTTATCGTATAAATATCTGTTAAAATTTGATCGTGCAGGAGTTCAGTATTCAAGAGCAGGATTCTGTTCCGTGAGTTTTTAACTAGGAGTAGGAATCCTATAACATCCTGAGAATTCACATGTTTCCAGTGCGCTTACTACGTCTACACACTATGACATAGAGAGACTCGACGCGAACTCACTCAATTTATATCATTTTCATTTTCAAATCATATTCAAAAGAACATTTGTAATTATAAAAGTTTTTCAACTCGATTCGAAAACAACTCGCGTCCCGAAGAGGGAACACGTAAATCCTCAATATAAAATACGTATCGAAAAAACTACAAATTAATTTTTAAAACAACACGACAAGATTTAAAAATTTCGGGAAAAGAGCCTGACACGTGTCCCGCGCGCCTCTCAACAGCGGCAACGCCACGTGCCCCCCACTCGACTCTGCGCGCCCCGTGCGCCAAATTCTTGCTCAACCTTCCCCTCGGTTTTTCTTCCTCTTACTGGACATCTACTGTCGATCCACTGAACGCACACATTTTCACTCCTAATTTGCCCGAATATTTCAGCCAAGCCCACAGAAAATCAAAGGAAACCGAGCGCTAAGCTCGGCCAAAGCAGGAAAACTGAAACATGACTCACCTCGATTTTGAGCTCGGGGAAATCAAACCACGCCCGAGCCTTTGCTTCGTCGGAACGGTTTGGCACGCCAGTGCTCAACTCCTCCTCGTCGGTCGTCGGTGATCGGCAGCTTGGGCTCGGTCTCTCGCTCGCTCTCGGTTGTTCGGTTTGCAGGTAACCGAAGTGGAATGGTCATTCCACTTAAACCATTTTTTTATTTAATTAATAAATCAAATTACTAAAATGCCCTCACGTACATTAATTGTTTGTAACTTCGTTAAATTTTTTGTCCTCCCGACTTCAACATCACAAATTCTTCTACGAATTAAATTCCAAGTTTCATAGAATAAACTTTCCGCTAAAAGTTTTCGAAAAATTTTAATGAAAAAAATAATTTAAATTTCACAAATTTCTAGGTTAGGATCTCACTCCCTATTTTTGTAACACCTGAGATTTTTTTGAACATTTTAACTTAAGTGCATAGCTTAGGTGCATAGAATTCTCGATAGATTTTTAAAGACTTATCAAATAAAAGAAAAAGAGTTTAAAACCAAAAATCTTAAGACTAGAAAAATAGAATAACCAAAGAGTGAATATAAAGATATACAATTACGGGTTTAACAATTCGAATTAGGTGGAAATTTTGGATTAAATTGCAAAGCTTCTTAAAGAAGAAGCCACCACTATCCCTGTTATCAAACATCTCTCACCCACCCCCACTCCCCCTCATTCTCCCACTCCCTCTCACGTAAAACTCCCTCTCCCCTTCGCTGGTTCTTCCCTAAATCAGCCAACAAGTATTCTTTCTCTCTCCTCCCACTTCTTCTTTTTCTCCTTAACGACATTTGATTCTCCTCCTCACTCAACGATACTTCCACAATGATTCTTGCTCTTTTCTTCTCCAACTCTTTAAGAAATTGTTAAGTTATGAAGAGTTGTGGGTTTTATGGGTTGAATATTGATGGGTTTTATGGATGACCTTTGAACCCTAACAATGGATTCCACGAATATAAGCTTCCATTTTTCAATTTCTTACTCTTTTGATGTTAATTGGATTATAATGGTTGAGTTTTGGATGGACTGGTAAGTAGATATCATAAATGCTCAAAAATAGCATTTTTCTGAATGGTTGAATTCTGATTTTCTGGGCTTAATCGATGAATCTTGGTTATTAAATGATTATAGTGTGTTAAATAAGACTCCCTAATTGAACATTTGGCTTTGGAAATTTTGGATTTGGTTGAATATACAAAGAATTATGGATTTTTAAAGTTTAAGCAGAAATCTGGATTGGGTTTACAGGGCAACTGTGGTTTTTGAATTTCTGTCATTTATTGTGTTCGGCTTTTGATAAAGAGGTTCCACCATGTTAAATTAGGTTCTTTAAGGGTTCCATTAAATTTTAAATCTTTGGATTTGGTTAAGTATAGCTCAAGATATCGATAGTAGACGTTTAGCCAGTTTTAGGTGGAATTCTGAGATTTGTTGTTTGAATGGATAAATTCTGAATTGGTTGATGAAGTTAAGCTGTTTGAATTGGTTTATGTGTATGTGAGGTTAATGATATGCTTGGTTGATTCATTTGTTGCAGGAGTGGCTAAATCACCAAAGAAAAGCAAGGTAGGTGCTCAAATATTGTTAAGGACACGAAGTAAGTAGGCGTGTAGGTTCAGCCCTTATGGCCTTACATCACAAGGGTACTAGGAGATATGGACCTTGTTAAGGGAGTTGCATAGTATGATGGGGTATGTGCTACGGGTAGTTAAGTTGTAGGAAATGTCATACATCTAAGTTTAGCCTAACGTCCTGTGTTATGTTTCGTTTCACTTAGATGACATGTTATTTGTAGGTTATGTTTATGTTATGTTATATGTGCATTTTCATGACTCATACATCATGTTTTAAGAAAGACATACAAAACGTTTTATGTAAAAAAGACGAGAATATGTAATGTACGTAAATGGTTAAGTTGTGGGTCGTGGTTGAGTGTGGCTCATGTTTGTCCACTTTGGTGGTCCACGTTATGTTATGTTATCCACATCGGTAGTCCATGTTATGTTATGTTATGTTGTCCACTCTGGTGGTCCATATTATGTTATGTTATCCATTCCGGTGGTCTATGTTATGTTATGTATGTGCCTAGTCCCCACGTAAATCCTCCTTAATCCATGTCATGTAAATGTAAAAGTAATGTGGAAAAAAACATGTTTTACGACTTATGCATGCACGCTCATTCATTGTATTTGCACTCGTTTACTAAGTATTAGACTTATACTTTGAACCTCGTAATATATGTGAAGACGTTACAGGTGAGAACTTCAAGCCTTAGGTTGATGCGTAAGTATGGTTGGAGGGGCGAGCTCATGGCAGAGTGCTTATGGCTGTTTGGCTATTTTTGACCCATAAGTGAACTTAAGTATATTTTAGGGTATAAATGATTTTGATTTAAAGTTATATATAGAAAAATTTACATTTTGGAATTGTTTGGGAGGTGGATGTATTTAGAAAATATTTTAATGGAAAGTTTTAATGTTTTTAAAAGTAAATTTTGATGTTTAGGAGTATTTTGATTAGAAAATAGATTATTTAAATGGTCATGTAGTGTCTTGAAGGTTTGAAATTGGTATGTGAAGTGGAGGAAGTTTTTTTTAGGTGTTAAAGGAGAAAAAGGAGGAGAAAAGGAAAACGGAGACAACATGGGCAGTGTGCGCATGCGCACGCGAGGCACACACAATGCACACGAGATGCACGCCCAGCCGATTGATCGCTGCAAGGGCTCGACCCATCGACGCCTGATGATTTTTGGTGCGGTGCGGTGCGGGCAGGGCACCTGCTGATCGATCGGCGCCTGATGTTCTTTGTGGGGCACGACTAGAGCGCCTGCTGATCGATCGGCACTGTGCACGCGATCGATCGGCGCCTGAGGGAAAAAGGTGAGGCTCGGTAGGTGCATGCGCAACCTTGGTAGCGTAGCGCGCACATCCGGATGTGCGCCTCACGCGCGGTGGTAAGGCGATGCACGCGCACTGCATGATGTGCCATGTGACTTTTTTTAAAAACCAAACCAAACTCACTTCATAGGATTTCTTCCAAATTACTTTATAAATGTTTTTTTTACTTATTTTAAAAGATTTAAAGGAGCTTAAAGTCCACGTTTCGATTGTTTTAAATTTAACAAAAAAAAAATTCTACGTGAATGTTTCTAAATTTAAAGGTAATGTTTCTTCTGGAGCGGGATCCTGCTACTGAAAAGCGGGCTCCTGCTCTTAATCACTGTCCTGGAGCGAGATCTCGCTTTCTACAGTGGGCTCCCACTCCAGAATCAGTATATACGTTGTTTTTAGAGCGGGAACCCGCTCTTCAATAGTGGGCTCCTGCTCCATGGACAGTATATAAATAATACGATCAAAATTTTCATACGTGTAATTTTTTCTATACAAGCGAAATCTCCCCTCTGCTTGTTGTCATTTAGAGCAGGATCCCACTGACGAAGGGTGAGATCCTGCTCCAAAGACAGTGCACACTGTGTTTTGAACTGTTTTTACGTTATTTATATAATTTCTATAAACATGGCTCTACTAACTGCCCAGTAAATTTTCATAGCGTTATAGCTTAACTTCCACTACTCCTAATTTTAGAAGAATCTAATTCCACAAGTATAATGATTAACCAGAGTCACCTTTGATTACATCCCACCATTACTTTATTTCCACTCTGAATTGACGAAACTTTTCTCCTTTTCTTCAAGGGCTTCATTCTCTCTCTCTATTCCTCTCTGCATCTTTACTGCTTTTTCTTTTCACTTTGAAGACACAATTTCTAGATCTTCATTCAAATGGCATGCCATCGTCCTAGAAATCAAATTGTAAAACTTCAAATACAAATTGAATGAGTAGATTGAAGACAATAATCTATAAAAGAGATTTAGAATTATGCGAAAATTTGGTTCTTTTCTATTTACAAGGCTACTTAGTTTCATTGGCTCATAATTCTTAAACTATGTGTTTTTGGAAAAATAATCATACAACTACAAAAAAGCAGAAAATTATTCTCAGTTTCAGAAATATTTTCAATTTTTAAAGATAAGACTCAAGAAAAAAAACATGTCTGTGGACGAGATCCCACTCTTCGTTCGCAGAATCCCGCTCCAAATGACAACGAGCAGAAGAGAGATTTTGTTTGGAGAAAAAAATTGCACATATGAGAAGTTTTGATCACGTTATTTATATACTGTCCATGCAACGGAGCTCACTCTTCGACGGCGAGCTCCTGCTCCAGAGACAATGTACTTATTCTAGAGCGAAAACCCAGTATAGAGAGCGAGATCCCGCTTAAGAGGCAGTGTCTAAAAGTGAAAGCTCACTCTTGAATAGCGAGCCAGTAGTTTGATGAGTCTTTCTAGAGGTGTAAATCTCAGAGCTACTTATTGTATGCTCTATATCGAACAAAATGATAATTTAATTCCACGTGTTTGGACTTTAAATCTAGCACAAGATTTGTTGCTAAGTGCACGACACTAATGTTATCACAGAGCAGATGAAATGGAGGCTAAGATACCCAAGTTCTTTGAGAAGAGTCGTAATCTAACTCAACCTATAGGCAACATCAAAAGACTTCTATACTCTAATACATTACTAGAGAGCGAGACGAACTTTTGTTTTGTCGAAGGCCAAGCAAATAAATTACAGCCAAGAAACAAACAAAAATTGCCTATAGTTTTTCTATCATCAGAACATGAATCTCAGTTGGCATCTGTGTGCTACACCACATCGAAAGTAAGTGATTGGAATAAGACCACAGTGATCAGTGCCTCTTAGATAGCATAGAGCAGTGTTAGAGCTTGCCAATGGTTAGTAGCTTCATGTATATAGTGGGCTTCATGTTTATAGCAAAAGGAATGCCAAGTCTTGTTAGAGTGCAATATTAAAGGGCTTCAACAAGTTTGCGATGTTTGTGAAAATAATTCTGCAATAACGTGGACCGCATAAAAAACATAGACGATTCTGATGTTGTGATTGCTATACCTAGAACATAATGGATTTAACCAAGCTACAAGTCGATACTTCTTAGGAAGTTGTCCAAAACTTACCTTTCTCGACCCTTCTCATCTCCAAACGACAAACATATCTTCACACACCACAAAGACACTAAAATAGCAAGAAAAATCGAATTGATACGAACTTAATTGCTCGAATCCATCCCAACTCAAATCCTAACTACAAATTTCAACATAGGGAGGAAAAAAATTATTGATTCTTCAAGTTGCTTCAAAAAAATTCGTTGTACAAAGCCTTGCGAATGTTTTATTATCCTCATAATGTGATGATTCGCGCAAAATAGAATTGCCTCTCTCCTCTCCTCTCTCTTGTGCAGCGATCACATGCAAAAATAGAGAATAATGTTTCCCATGACAAGTCTTAAAATGACCCAAAAACAATTATGTTGAATTTTCAAATTGTGCCAAAAACAAACTCTTAAGTTACGCTGAAGGATTTCGAGTCGCAGCCCAAACAGGTGCTGACTCGTGACCAGCAGAGGCTAAGTGTGACCTAGAAAGGCCCAAGTCGCTGCTCAATGGTCTTGGCCAGCAGCTCCGCACCTTTTGAGTCGTGGCTCAATGTCACCTTCCTTGATATCAACTACTATTTTACCGAATTATCTTCATCTTTTTCAATAAAAACTTCTCCAAATCACCAAACCAACTAATAACAATATTAAAACGTGACTCACATTCATTAATCGAGAAGCTTAAGTCCAAAAATTCAATCTTTTATCTTGGATATTGAAACTACTTCGACAATTGAAAGAGAAAATTTTCAAGATATTAAGTACCTCCAAAAAATGAATTCCCAGCAACTTAATGCCATAGTTTTAATATCTGAATTCCTATTTCCTAAAAGTAATTTATAAGTTAAATAAATTTGACCTTAAATCAAAAGACAATTTTTCAAACCACATGCTTACCCGAAGGAGTTGACTTCCCACTACTATACAAAACTGATTTCCTCTCCAAAAAATCCAACTTTTTCCATCGAGAGAGAAAAGTTTCTTAAAAAAAAAAAAAGAAGTCGAGGGTCAGAGAAACAAAGACGAGAGGAATGTTGGAAAATATAAAGTGGAATATGTTCTAGTGCCAATTCGTGGAATGAGAAAGATGGATTTTATAGAAGAAAAAATAACGAGCAAGGAGATCAAAAAATCAATTAACTTGAATCTAGCCTCTTGGTGATTTGGTACACCTTTGTGAAAGATTTCCTTAATATGAGACAACTTTACTAACACATAATTTATAAGTTTTAAGTATATGTCTAATGTCATACATGAATTGCCTAATTAATGAGATACATGTATTAATACATAATGAATCTAAAAATTATATGTACTGATGTACCTACACATACATGAGTAGAACTTTCTAAATAATTGTTCAAAAATACATGAATTTCATTAAAAGACAAACAAAAGATATATTAGTTAAAAGATACACTTTTAAAATTAAGCTTATTTTTAACATCTTCTTTTAAACTTAATTTCTCATAACTTCAACCTTGAATCTTATTCTTCATTGATAGGTTGGTAGCAAGAATTTTCTCAATCAACTCTTCCTTGTGCATGTTGATTCTTATTTCATGAGTTTGTAGAAAATTTGATCATCAATCTTTGGACTTCGCAATCTTAATATAATCATAAAGACCTACTTTCATGATAGTCTTTCAAACATAGTTATCTCTGTACTCTGCATTTATCACCCTTTATCGATACTAGCTTTCTCACGCCCCTTCTTTAGGAATTTGGCCTCAGATAACTCTCCAAACTTTGGAGAACAATACGCTCTTCTTTTTGAGCTATGATAACTATCTCTCCACTTGGAGAGTATAACACCCTTCTTTGGGGCATTTGACAACTTCGAGTTTCACTACATCATTGTGGCTCTTTCAACACAATGATAGCTTCTCTATCAAGGAAGCGATTTGCTCGAATAACATCTTCTCTTCCCAAGCAAGTATTTTTTCTCAAAATAATATCACAATAAAATAACTTCGCTCTTAGGTAACTTGACTCGAACATAACTTGGTTGTGAAACTATCTTTCTTTTCAAATCCCATACCCTGGCTCCGATATGCCCTGGATCTAAAATATTTAGGCTCTGAAAAATCTTGGCTCTGAAATTACTTAGCTTTGAAATACCTTGGATCTAATTTATTTTGACTCTGATATTATTTTATTGGAAAATATAAAGTGAAATATGCTCTGATATCAATTTGTTAAAATGAAGAAAATTAATTTTAGAGAAGAAAAAATAATGAGAAGTGACACCACAAAATCAATTTATTTGAATCTTGCATTTTGGTGATTGGTATACCTTTGGGGGATTTTCCCAGCAGGAGACACCTTTCCTAAACCAAGACACCATAATTTATAACCTCCTAGGTACATGTTTAACATCATTCATAAAACACCTGATTAATCACATACATGTACTAATACATAATGAATCTATTAAATACATGTACTGATATATAATGAATCTACCAAGTACATGTAATAAAGTACTTACACATTAATAAATAGAACTTTCTAGATAACTCTTAAAAATACATGACTTAATTAAAGGATAAAAACAAAAGATATATTAGTTAAAAACACCTTTTTTAAAATAAGTTTATTTTTAACAAAGAAAAGATAAAAGGAAGAGAAGGGGAGGGAAGAGAGAGTGAGGTGGTTTCTATCAGACCAAAAGAAAGCCCATATATCTCGTAACCTCCTACATAAAGCTTGGGTTTGAAGATACCGAATTTGGATCTGGTTGTCATAGAATGAGTATTTAAAGTGTTTGAGGGAATGGAGTCTAGTGTGGGTTAAGGAGGTTGTGAATCCTAGCAGTTTGAGGGTTAAGAGAATCTTAAGATTGAAGAGACAGAATTAGTGGACATTGGTGGAGAAATTGAGAAGGGAAAAATAGGCAGAAATGCACACGGAGTGTGGTGACAATTGGAATTGGAGGGTAAATTTATAAAAGGAAAGTCTGTTTTATGGAAGATAATATGTCAACGCACCAAAGGAAAACTGGGACAATGAAAAAAAGACTCAACTCAAATCAGAGCAAATTGTTCAAGCCTTAACTTAAATATCTTTAATTACAACAAAGACTTAATTTAATAACAATAGCCCAAGCCCAAATAAAATGAACTAACATGAAAAAATAATTTAATAACAAAGAGGTCTAATAGATAACTTAAAGAACTACAACTATCGGAGATGTGAAGTTATTAACAAAATAAATATTGCCTACATCTAAATCGGTAGCTGCAAGTCTTTTTGAGTGAGACCTGAAAGAAAGAATCGTTTAAGGTGAATCGAGTGAACTTAATAGGAAAATAAATTTATATTTAACTTTCATTTAGAAATAATGAGTGAAGATGCCATTAAAATAAACAACGTATAATATTGATTCAAAGAAATTATACTTAAGGGTATAATAAATTAATCGATTATAACGTGCGCCGTAATGAAAATAGACTATTTTTAAACGAAATATAAAACTCAATAAACATAGAGTCATTTACGGATTTCGGGCACACTATGCCAGAGGCATAACAAAAATAATAATAACAGAGATACTCAGTCAATCACCGAAGTTAAAATAAATATGATCACGTTTAAACTTTTGCATCTAGGGACACGACTTTCAACTGTCTGATTACTTTAGTTATCAACCATCTAAATATTAAGTTTATAAATGAATGCTCAATCAAAATATGTTCGTTGAAAATACATATATAATTTGAAAACTAGCGAGCCAGAGGTGGATATGTCATTTCATTTGAGAACATATCTCAAAATATTATTTTAAAAATTATGTTGTGTTAAAATTCAAAATTTGTGTAAAAAAATAACACAAGAACTTGTAAGGCACCCGTCCAAATCGAGTCAAATAGTCGACAACATGACCTAAAAATGATCGAGTAAAAATTGAACTTCGAGCCCAATCTGAGTCTGCCCCACAACCCGGACTAACTCCAGCCACTACTCGGCCTGACTGAACCACATGTGCGACACCACCCATATGGGGTTGCGGCTCGTCATGGCTGAGCAGATTGGGTCGCAACCCAACTCTTTTCAGGTCGTGGCTCGACGCCTTCTTTTCTGATTTGGACCACCATTTTCGAACCTGAATTTTCCATTTTTCTGGCCAAATTTTTATTTAAACCACCAGCAATCCATAGAACATTTCAAAGCATTTTGATCACCAAAAATATATTCAACGTCCAAAAAGTCACAATTTTATTGTAAAATTAATTCCAACCATTTAAACAAATTACAAGAGAAAACTTTAGATTGCTAACCTCCAAGAATTCTGAAAGCAGACAGTGACGCACGCCATTATTCTTCTTCTGGACTTGCCTTTAACTTGCTTCTAAGAATAAGTTTCCCCAAGTGAAAATTGATCCAAAACATTAAATCCATCTCCGACAGTTCAAAGGAAGATTCAAATTTTTGCCACCTCCAAAAGCTTAAGACTCTTTAGTTATTTAACACTCCAACCTTACTGCTCTTAGTCTGATTACACTTTCTGAAAGAAAACAAATTTTCTTCTCCGTCTTCATCTCGTCCCTACCAAACCGATGTTCTGAATTGAATGCTCCAATTGTCGTAGTTTGCCTTATTGAGTCGTAGTTGCGGCATTTGTCCCAACGATGTGTTCCTATAGTTCGCCATGGTCTGATACCAATTGGATAAGAATAATGGAGTTTTTATTTGAAAAGAAAAAGAGAAGGACACTAGTTCAAAGCTTCTCAAATATATTTCTATTTCTCTTTTCTCTTATTTGACAATGAAACATGTTGCAATATTTATAGTATCATGCATGACTCTTGACATTCATACAATTAAAACATAACTAAACTCGGAGTAGAAAACATCACATTTATTAATAACCCTTCATTATTAAAAATGACATTTTTTGGAGTGTTTTTCAAGGAGAATTTGAAGGATCAAACGGCAACCAAATTAAATATATGGCCTATGGATTTCGATGCTCCGTATGTCTAGTTTTTATGGTTTAAGTTTCAAGTCATTTGTAGTTCTCTAGAAGAAGTTATGACCGTTTTATTAATGAAGAGTTATGAATAAATGTCATGTTTTGTATTCCGAATTTTAAGTATGTTTTAATTGTATGAATGTCAAGAGTCAAGCATAATATTATAAATATTGCAACATGTTTCATTGTCAAATAATAGAGAAGAGAAATATAAATATATTTGAGAAGTTTTGAAGTATTATCCTTCTCTTTTTCTTCAAACAAACACTTCATTATTCTTATCAAATTGGTATTAAAGCATGACGAACTATAGGAGCACAACGTTGGGATAAATGCCGTTGCCACGACTCCCCAAGGGGAACTACGACAATTGGAGCATTCAAATACGCGCACTGCTCGATGCACAAGATGTGTGGGAAGTAGTCAAAACCGGCTTCACGGAGCCAGAAGACATTGACACCTTGACAGCGAATCAACTAAAACGTTGAAAGAAACGCGAATGAATGACAAGACCGCTCTCTATCTCTTGTTTCAAGCAATAGATGAGTCAGATTTTGAAAAGATTTCTAGTGCATCAACTTCGAAGGAAACATGAGATACTTTGCAAAAAGTGTTCAAAGATCCCAACCGAGTTAAACAAGTGTTGCTTCAAACTCTTCGAGACGAATTGGAGGCCATGAAGATGTAGGAGTCGGAAGACATATCAACCTACATCACGTGTGTGCATATGGTGGTAATTAACTTAAACGCAATAGAAAACCTCTTACGGATGCAAGGGTCGTGGAGAAAATTCTTGGATCATTGACCAAGAATTTTGAGAATGTTGTATGCGTAATTAAGGAGTCGAAGAATTTGGAAGAGATGACCGTCGATGAACTCGCGGGCTCTCTTGAGGTATATGAACAAAGGAAGAAAAATAAAACACAAGAAGTCATAGAGGAGGCCTTACTATCAAGGAGGATAAGGCAATATACACGCAACACAACCGAGGAAGAGGACGCCGCCGTGGTGGTCATTGTTTTGGTCGCAGCTGAGGTTGTGGCCACAAAAATAATCATGAAGAGAAGGGCAAGACCAGCCAACAAAATTGGCATGGACGAGAAGGTAGTCATGGGAAAGGCCGCCCGTCATATCATTCAAATGTCGAGTGTTACAACTATAACAAGTATGGATCCTTTGTAAAGGAGTGCTATTGTCAAAAGAAAGTGGACGAAAATGCAAATCTAGTAGCAAAAGATGAGATAAGAGACGACGGTGTTCTCATGATGACGCAAAAGGGTTCCACTTTGTATAGCGACACGGTATGGTATCTCAAAACCGGTGCTTGCAATCATGTGTGGACAAAAACATCTCTTTGTTGCCATGCAAGAAATAAAAGATGGACTTGTGTTTTCTGGAGACACGTTGAAGGTTCAAGTCAAAAGCCAAATAAAAATATGTTTTACCCAAAAGGATGGAAAAGAATGATCAATAGAAGATATCTAGTATGTACCCAACTTGAAAAGAAACATTCTTAGCGTGGGTCAATTATTAGAGAATTGATGTTTGGTCTTCGTGAAAGACCGGATGTTGCACTTGAAGGACAAATATGGTCGCTTGCTCACACACATGGAGATAGCAAAGAATCGATTGTTCAAACTCAATTTGAAAAACATGTGACAAGAATCAAACAGAAAGGCAATCGCATTTCCGTCACTGGAACTCACTTGGTAAAAAGAAAAGATGGAAAA
Source organism: Begonia peltatifolia (assembly GCA_022433055.1). Lineage (NCBI taxonomy): Eukaryota > Viridiplantae > Streptophyta > Magnoliopsida > Cucurbitales > Begoniaceae > Begonia > Begonia peltatifolia. Next base: position 3,421,597 of record CM039519.1, on the reverse strand, counting down.
CCGTTGTTTCTAGTACATTTGATAAATTTACTGAGAAGCTGAAATCTTCGATGACCATGTCTTCAAGAATGGTGGTGAGAATTGCATCATTGATAGATAGATTTTTCGAGATGATAAAGAAAGCTGAAAAAGAGCTCGTTGCTTCTGCTCTTACTGACCGTGATCTTAAAAGGGAGGCTTGGCTGAAAATGATAGAGCAAAGTAAGAGAGAAAATGAGGTTCACCTGAAAATGCAGAGGAAGAGAGAAAGAGAAGTTCTAGAAAGAATAGAAAATACGACGAAGTTCGGCGCAGATCATGAGGCTCTCAAGAAATTCAAATGGCCTCTTGGCCATCCAGAGTTTATGATGACCAACAATAGGAGAAGATTAGCGGAAAGTATAGGTGTGGAGGAAGGGGAGGTACCCCCATCCCCACGCGCGCTCAAGATCAAGGTGGAATCACTGACTCCTGAACTGAAAACATGCAACGGCGATGAACTTTTTGAGAAGAAAGAAACACAATGAAAGAAAACTAATTCATCGTCACGTAAAAGAAAGTCGACGGCAACAAGAAGTGACAGACATTTTTTTACAAAGCCCCCGCCAACGATGCTGTTTGAAAACTTCAAGGAGATAATCAGCAAATAAAAGATATAAAAGGTTTGAGTTTAAGGGAGGAATTTGTTGATTTTGTAAAAAAATGTATGTCACTTCTTGTCGCTGCCGACTTTCTTTTATGTGACGATGAATTAGTTTCTTTCCTTGTGTTTCTTTCTTCTCAGAAAGTTCATCACTGTTGCATATCTTCAGTTCAGGCACCTTAATCTTGAGCGCGCATAGGGATTGGGGGTATCTCTCATTCCTCCACACCTATGCTTTCTGCTAATCTTCTGCTATTGTCGGTCATTGTAAACTCTAGATGCCCAAGAAGCCATTCGAATTCCTTGGAAGCCTCACGATCTGTGCTGAACAAACCTTCCCCCATCCTCGACAACAACCCTCAAAGGGAATTTTGAAAAGTTTTAAAATATTTTTTTTTTACCATAGTTTCACACAACTTCCCTAAACATGTAAATGCGACTTGTCGTAGGTTGCAATTTACGGGTATTATAAGGTCAATAGGTGGACTCATAGAAGTGAGAAGGTTCATGAAATAACATAATGTAAGTACTAGAATTCGAGAACACTAGAGAAGTAGGCAACGAATTTATTTGGTAAGAAACAGTAGAGAAAGCAAAAGGCCAGTAAGAGAAGGGGACATCAGAAAGAAATATCATTGCCATAGCTGTAAAATCTAGCAAACTTTAATAAAGATAAATTTCGTATAATTTTTTGCAAATTTTTAAGTGTAAATTAAAGGTGAATGCGCGAATTTTTAAAAACTAACGACATACGAATTTTTTGTCACTTATGACCGTACGAAAAATTTAAAGTAAATAAACTAAAATTTTAAGTTAAAGTTTGCAGATTTCAACTAAATGAAGTCACAGTTCAAGAACGCCTGAATTTATCGAAATGAATTTATTGAAAAAAATTCACAAATCGAAAAACCGAAAACTATTAAATAAAATAAATAGTTTAAATATAAAAATACAATAAAATAAATAAAAATTTAAAACAATAAAAATTTCTAAAAAACCTTCCTGTTTTCCTAATCTTCAATAGAAAAACAATAGAGAGAGAAAGAGAGGGAACGCCGACTGCGAGAGAGGAACACCCGACGCCAGAAAACAATCACCGTTTGGACCGATCTTGTTGTCAATCTCTTCGTCTCGAAGAGTAAATTAACGTTGATGAAGAGCGTTTTTGAAGGTAACCTCTCAATCGCTCGATTTTTGTCCGAAAGGTTTCAAAGTTTTGGAAAATTGTAAATCTAAAATTTGGGTTGTTTCTCTTGGTGTTTTTGGCAGGATTCAACAGAAAAGAGGTGAGAAACGTGTTGGAAACAAGTTTTAGAGAAAAACAGGTCGAAAAAACGCATTTTTTGACTCCGTAATGTCGCTAGTTCTCGACCGTCGACGATTAAGTTGACTCGGGCCTAACGCCGTGTTGGGCCTGGTCGAGCCAAGATCTAGCCCTTTTGGGCCAAGTCCTACCCTTGCCCAGCTGGGCCAGGTTCATCAGGGCCGAGTTGGATCGATCTGACCCGACCCGAATCGGGTTAGACCCGACCTGAGTTGGTTGGACTTGAACCGAACTGGGTCCGACCCGCCCGAGGGTGATTGTTGACCGGTGACTTTTGACGTGTTGATCGTTGACTTTTGACCTAAAGTCAGTTTGAGCCGTTTTGGCCCGTTTTCTTCTCGGCTTCCTGTTTATATAGTTTCTGACCCCATTAGACCTTAACAGGATTCCTCCTTTGTGTTAATTTCCAGAGTTTGAAGAATTTAAATTAATGTTCACACGTTTTAAATAAATTAAATTCACGGAGAAGAACGTCAGAATTTACTGAAAAGAAATTTTTGGAAAAATTCAAGAGTCGAAAACTCAAAACCATTAAATGAGTTTAAATAAAATAAATGGTTTTAATATAAAAATAAATAAATTAATTAAAATTAATAAAATAAATAAAAATTTAAAACAATAATTTTGCCCAGATGCACCCGTATTTGAGGGTTGTCGTGGTACTACTACTCTTGTTTGGATAGGATACTCTCCCTGAGAATAGGAGAAAAACTCTGAGTTTGGCTAGTCTTGTGCGGCACTCCTCGCTGAAGGAGTGATGGTGTAATAACCTGAAAAATTTTGAATCTTAGATTTAATTTCTTAAATTTAAATTAAATCTCGATTGGAGTTTTCAGGAAGCTTTTGGCAGGAAATTTATTTTTCGAAGCTCGGAATTTAATTCATAAAATCATTTATGAAATTTTTAAAGTCGAGATGACGCAAATTTAACGAAGTTACAGATGGTTAATGTACGTGAGGGCATTTTAGTAATTTGATTTATTAATTTAAATTTAAAAAAAAATTGTTTAAGTGGAATGGCTTCACGAGGAAGCCATACCACTTCGGTTACTTGCGAACCGAACACTGAGAGCGAGCAAGAGACCGAGCCTTTAGCTACCGATCATCGACGACTGATGAGGAGGAGTTGAGCGCCGGCGTGCCAAACCGTTCCGACGAAGCAAAGGCTCGAGCGTGGTTTGATTTTCCCGAGCTTCTCATTGTCGTTCAGACTTTGCTATAACATTTTCATACACATAAAAATGTTATATCAATTATATCTTTTAAAACAATACTATGTCAATATCTAAATCATTCATATTCAATTCAATATCGAAATCGAATAATATATATATATATATAATGGAAAAATATTTGTAATGTAGAGCCATAGTCAAAACGTTGAAAATTTAATGTTTTACTTACTTGAATTCCGAGGGTTTAGAATTATTAGTATTTTTTTCAAGATTCCTAATAATATTTTGCCTAAATAAAGCACTTGGTATTAAATTCCTACTTAATCAAATTCAATTTTTCAAAATAATATGGACAGAATTTCTTACGTGTATACTTAGGTTGATTAGGGTCAAAATGGATCGATTTAGACAACTTCTGGGACTTTTTCTGCCTAACTAGAATATTTAGTATTAATTTCTCACTTTAAATAATTCACTTCAAAAGGATTTAGGAAGAAATTCCTTACCATTTAAATTCCTTGATCGGTTCGGTCAAAATTCGAATCGTTCCGGATAACTTTTGGTCGAATTTGATGATCTGAAAATGATCTGGTTTGGTTTGTACGATTCTGGTAAAAAAATGGTTCGGGTCCAGTTCAGTTGGACCAGGTATGGTTCGATTGGACTAGCTAGGTGCAGCTGGACTAGTTTGGTTTGGCTGTTACCAATTTGGTTGGACCGAAATAAGTGAACGGGTTCATGGTTTTCTTTTAAAACAACCTGAAACCCTTCTTTTTTCTCTCTTCTCTTCACGATTCCTTCGCAAAGTGCAGGATGTAGAGGAACTTCGGATGGCGATGGCTTCGACTGAGAGAGAGATTCGCCGGAGCTCAGCCGCTCGAGTGAGGCTATTGCCTTCTGGAAGTTCTGAGAGGGAGAGATTTGTGCATTTTTCTCCTTCAATGAGATACCCAATTTATAGGGGTAGCTCTTCCAATTTCTAAGGAATGAGGAGCACGGCTCCTCTCTCATTAATGGTTGTTTAAAATCGTTGTCGGCGTCGACTGATTTTGATATGTTACATCTAGATAATATAGCCTAAATTCTTTTTTTCCTCTATGAGTGCAAATCTTTATGAACACTTTAATTCTAGATATTAGTTTCACTTTACACTTAAATCTTGATTCACCAAATAATCATATATTTTATAAAGCCTATTTAGACATTCTATTTAAATGTCTAATATTATACTCATATTATGGTTTATATTTAAATGAGACTATCACATTTCTATTTAATGTCTAATTACATTTGACACTCGTCTCATAGTTTATATTTTACCAAAATTATCTAGACATATTTATTTAATGTTTATCTCACATCTTTTCACAAAACCACTAGACTTCTATGCTGAATGTCCAATTCTACATTTTTCATGAACTCACTAGACATATCTAATTAATGTTTATCTTATACTTTTTTTTATAAACTCACTAGACATTTATGATTAATGTCCAATTCAATTTATATTTATCATCTTCCTCTATGTGCATATATAAATATGCCTAGAACACATGACAATGTAAATCATTGTCTAGATGCATGACTCACACATTTCTCAATCTTATACTCAATTACATATAATGACTATGAAATGAAACTGTCACTCACCACTTATGCCATGATAATTGGATTAATGCGAACGTGTGTGTGCAACATATTATTTACTTGATCTCATGTTTATAAAATACCATATTAACATGTCATGTAAATGTCAGTATGCGTAATTTGTATCGAGATATAATGTGAATATCAATATGCGTGATCAATAATATCAATGTGTAAAGCCTCACATATACTTACATCCTACTGACTAATTTACAGTAGTGTCTGCACGTTATAATATAATTCTCTAGAAGGATAATAATTTGTAACCCAAAGAGGACTCACAGTCACTCCCTTTCTATTTTCTAACTTTATATACGTCATACAATATATAGCTGGTAAGATATATATTAGTTGAAATGTGACCAATAATACTTTCTGTAATCTTATTCATACATATAAATAGTTTCATAATGCATAATTTTAAGCATCCTCATTATGCATACATTAATTGCATGTAAATACTAATAGTGCATATGAAATGAACATAAATAATAATTATGCAACTATCTTGACACTATAGGATGATGTCCCCAAAATTTGTGAAAGCCCAACACTATTGAGCAACAATTTGAGATAGAAAGAGATACGAAAGATAGGCATAAACCAATTCATTACTAACTGATCCTAGCACTGCTAGAGCGAAATCAAGGTTAAGTTGCAGAGTAAAGTATCGAGAAATTCAGAGGTAACCATCAATGAAGCACTCTAGTCCATTAGCAGTGACAATGCTTAGCTGTTTTTTCCAAATAAAGAGAGTGATATTGAGTAGGAAGAGAGGAAGAAAAGTTAGCGGAGCAACAAACAACACAGCTGCAATGAAAGTCGGCTGATTGGAGCAAGGAGGAAGGAGGTTGTTGTTGGATGCATCCTACTGATCTGATACCAAGTTTAGGTTTAAGAAAGAAAATTTTCTATCACAGATTTTTACTTACATGAAAGGAAAATTTTGACCTGTTTCTGTAGTGTCAACAACAGTACAAGGTGGCAAAAGAAATTTTTACAATAATAATCGTGTGTGAAGATTTTGAGAGAGAAGAGAAATGAGTTCTGTCAAAAAATCTTCAAATCTGAGCATATTCTGTCAAAAAATCCCCAAATCTATTTCAAATGGGCCTTAGAGTGTTGATTAATGTGTCTCCCGCTGACAAGTTGGTTTGCTACAAGGTGGCCCTTCGAGGTCACAAGGTGATCTAGGTCAAGTGCTGCGACCGCCAACTAGTTTCCAGCAGATTATATTTCAAATCCAGGCATGTCAAAAGCGGTTCGAGCTGGATATATCAAACTTCTCGATCATTCATTGCAAGACTGCCAACTTTAAAGATTGGGAGTATTTAGAGATCAAAGAGATGTTTGACACAATCTCCTTACACGATGTGTATGGGATGAGTGGAGACAACTGCAAAAGAATAGTTCGTTTGTCTGATGTGAACTTGAGTGCTCCCAAAAATCTTGGGTGGCTGAAGACTTGTATCCTAGATAGAGACATCGTCATACCTTCAAGTGTGGTAAATGAATTGCTCAGATTTTACGTAGAAGATGTGGATAAATACTATTATGCTTACCGAAATTGTAAGTATTTCAGCACGACAGAGGATTTGAGGTCTTCAGGCAAATTCATCGCAATTTAGAGACTGTAGGTTTGGTGAAGCCGAGATCGAAGCACTTGAACGTCAAAGATAAGGTTATTTACAACCTCATCAGTCACACCATTTTACCAAGGGATTGACATAAATATCTCATGAACTGCTAGATATCTATGTCATGGAGAAGCTAAACACAGCCAATATGTTCAATCTAGGCTTCGTGATTTTAGGTCACATGCAAGTGATCGGGTGAACACCCAATAAGAATCTACTGTATTGAAGATCGTCGAACGAGCTAGGAGAAGAGGCAAGCACAGAAAGCTCGTAATTTTTTTGATAGGCTTCATTTGACTTGGATAAGTCTAGTCGAAGTTGATGGGACTTGGATGCCAGAGTGAGATCCCGGACCTAACACATCTCAGGATGTTCTTATTGAAGACGTCACTGCGCACCATTAGGCCTTAGGAGACTAGTAGGTGGGACATGATGCAGCAGATTGAGTTCTTTATAGGCAGATTGAGTTCTTTATAGGAGCTCGCCATGGGTCAGAGAGAGGTGATCGTGTCCCAGAAAGAACTGACTTAGTCATAGACATATCTCGTTGAGTCCCATGGAGAGCTCGCCTAGTCCTAGATGGAAATGGTGAAGAGGCTCCAGAAGTGGATGATGGTCGAGGAAGACGATGTCCCACTGCCGTAGTTTAATTTAGTTTTTCAATTTCATTTTATGTACTTTACTTTTCGTTTATAAATTTGATATACTTTAATTTTATGTCTTATAGTATAGTATCATTTAGTTTCTGTTTTTCATTTTAATTTAGTGTATGTTTGTACCGTAGCATTATTTAGTTGATATTTGTACTGGATCTATCCATTGGGTATAAATTTGGGATTTGAATATGTAGGAATTGTTTGAAAATAACGATGGAGGACTCATGAAACACACAAAACTTTGCCCCACTTTTTAACTTTATCTTATTAAATTAACAACAATATAAGGTTAAAATCAATTTACCACATGTTCACCACATCATGGGAAGATAATCTGAAAATGTTCGTGATTTTCTAACACTGCTACGATTTATTATAATTTAACCCTAAAATAATTTTTTAAAAATACAATAAATTGTGCAAGCGTTATAAAATAACAAAATTTTTATCACATGTTCACATATCATGAGAATGTAATATGGAAATACTCGTGATTTTTTAACATTTGTATGATTTATTATAATTTAACCATAAAATAATTTTACAAAATTACAATAAATCTTGCAAGTGGTAAAATAACGATCTTTTTACCACATGTTCACTACATCATGGAAATATAATCTAGAAATGTTCGTAATTTTCTAAAACTTGTACGATTTATTATAATTTAACCTTTAAATAATTTTATAAAATTACAATAATCGTGCAAGATTTATAAAATAACAAAGTTTTTATTATATATTCACCGCATCATGAGAATATAATCTAGAAATGTTCTTAATTTTCTAACACTTTTATAATTTATTATAATTTAACTCTAAAATAATTTTATAAAATTACCATAAATAGTGCAGGCATAATAAAATAACAAACTTTTTACCACATGTTCACCACATCATGAAAATGTAATATAAAAATGTTCGTAATTTTCTAACACTTGTACAATTTACTATAATTTAACCCTAAAATAATTATACAAAATTGCAATAAATCACATCTGTATATAAGTCATTAATTTTTGCCACGGTTGCGTGTTGAAGATTTTTGCACATAATGAAAACTATAGTAAAAAAGAATACTAGTGTGTTTAAGAGTGAAATGTGTTAAAATGTACTTGTGTCCTGTCAAATATGTAGAAACTTATAAAAGTATCTGGGGAAGTAATGCATGAAGTAGATCCTCTATGAGGATAAGTGCGACTATTATGCTCCAGTTACTGATATATACGACACGACACCATTGAGTTTCTCTTACTAAGTGTCGAACTTGACGACTCGTCGATATCTCAGGCTCTTATCTTCTTTAGCCTACCAGGTTAGCGTTTTCTTCTGAGATTATGGATTTTCTTCCGTCTAGGTACGAACAGCCAAATTGTTGTTCGCTAAGACGTTGAATAAAATGTGAGTACATATGTAGATAAGTTTTCTGGTAATAGTATAGATGCATGTAATATTCTGGTGCTACTCTTAGGAAATACACGCAGGGAATGGAATGGACACACGAAATTCTAGTAAGCTCCCACCTATTACAGTTGCACACATCAGTATTCATGTCGACAATGTATTGTTCGTTGCCGTTACTGAACTCAAATCGTTGCACTCCCACAAATATAGGGCTCCAATTTTGAGTTACACATTCAAGCTTCCTAAGCTTCTTTTTTATCTGGGGACACAAGACGTCCGTTGAGGAGACCAACTTCTCATATATCTTTTTTACTATACGAGTCATCATCTTATCAACTCAAACATGGTCAGGATCTGTTTTTCCCTAGCAGGCAATAAAACGACATTGAATAACTCGCACAAATTATTCAATCCCATTTTGCACTTGGGAATCGAAGAAAATACATGACTAGCCAAATATTTAAGCTCTGTGTCTCGAAAATATGCGTGGACAGCCGGGTTAATCTGATGCAACTTCTTTATTTCTATCTCAAAATGAAAACTTGCGGTTGCCCTGGCCGCATTGCACATCGCATCTCTGTATAATCTGTCACGAAATTGAGTTTTGAAATTTGCATACATATATCAGAGACAATATCGGTGTTTAGGGTGTTCTAATTCATTTTCCACAAAAAGCAATAACTCCTGATATTTGAAAGAAAAATAGAGTCAATATAAAACAATATAACTACCACAATACTCCAATATTTGAAATGATAATAGGAAACACATTATACTTTTTTTCGATCCGAAACAATTGTCTATCTGTATCCCGTTCCAGTGTTTAGGTCTCTCTTCAATATTTTCAAAAATAATGTCCATGAGTCCATACACTCAGATTTAACGTTGGCAACAGAAATAGGATATATTCCATCGTTGCCATCAATACTCACGCCTGTGAGTAATTGGTCAGGACACGAGCCCTTCAGATGACAATCATCTAAACAAATAATGGGTCTACCAGACTGTAGCAAACCTGTCTTGCAAGCAGCCATGGACATATACATTCTTTGGAATACCAATGACTCTTCATTATTATCGACAGAGCCCACCAAATAAATAAATATTTATAATGTGTTACTCAGATTTGATCTATGTATTTATGCTTTGATGACCACAATAGCTTGTATTTTCAAAAATTATGTCCATGAGTCCATACACTCAGATTCAACGTTGACAACAGATATAAGATATATTTCATCGTTGCCATCAATACTCACGATTGCGAGTAATTGGCCAGGACACGAGCTATTTAGATGATAATCATTTAAACAAATAATGGGTCTACCAGACTGTAGCAAACCTACCTTGCAAGTAGCCATGGACATATACATTCTTTGGAATACCAATGACTTTTCATTATTACCGATAAAGCCCACCAAATAAGAATATATTTCTAATGTGTTAGTCAGATTTGATATATGTATTTCTGCTTTGATGACTACAGTAGCTTGTATTGTTCGTCGCTCTTCCCTTCATTAAATGTTTGAGCTACGCTTCTTGTTCTTCTAACAAGACTGAGTGTAATGTTGACAGTCAAATACTTCCTCATTGTCTCAATAATGGATGAGATTTTCCACGTAGATTGACTTTTGAATCTATCCAAATAATGATTTGCCACTCATTTCGCTAAAGTGCGTCGATTCTCAATTCTCCTTGAACAGTTGTGAGAATCGGTCAAACTCTTTATTTTAAACATAAGGTCATTTTGCATCTTTGAACTATGCAGTCATCACTCACATATGCAGTCATCACACTCAGTTGTCAGTCGCCGAAGGTCGCTTTTAGATAATTTGATCCCATGACCATTCATCATAACATATTTACCTATTTGTTCTCTAATGTTTTTTAAAGAACTATATTTTTTCTCAAATAAAGTTCCATTGAGATTTCTTCACTTACCAATATGTTTTCTACTTCATCATCCTCTGAGCCGATCGGTGTTTGAAACTCATCGCCCAGAGTTTTGGAAGTTAGATACACTTCTATTTCTTCATTACCTTCTAAGTGATCTTATCGTACATGGGTGTGGATTGCGAATACCAATCTATATTGGCATCACATGTTGTCGTCTCGTCTAAATCAACCGATCTACTTAAATTAGAATCATACAGAGAAAATTTGCCAGAACAAGAAAATAGTGTAGAAGTTTCAGAGTTTTCGAGAGTCGGTAGTGAAGAATGGACATCTCCTTTTATAATTTCGGAGATCAGCCCCCATTCTAGAGAATGCCCCCCGTTCTCAATGAATAATTGAGAGAACAGGGAGCCGCGATAGGAGAACGACGCCCTGTTTAAGTTTCACCTGGAATGGGGGCCTCCACCCCTCACAAACGCCCCACGTGGAACGGGGGCCCTTTGTTTTTTTAGATTCGTTCTCCATTCTAGTGTAAAATGCAAAATGGGGATGAACAAGGAGGCGCCAATGATTGATTTGTTAGGTTTTGAATAGTTTAAACTTTGATTTGTTAGGGTTGTTAGTTTAGAGATTAATTTTAAAAAAAATCAATACTTTAAATGTTAAAACGATTTTTACCCTTAAAAATATAACATGAACGTTAATTTGCTAGGAATTTTAGAAATGTCGAGAAAATGATAAAAAACTTCATATGTCTAGAAGTATTTGATTCATGCTATATTTTATTCTTATTTATTAAATTGTTTTTCAGAGATGTCGAGAAAATGATGAAAATTTCGCATGTCCAACACATGAATCTTGGTTAGCTATAAAGGTACTAACACCAATATTATTTTAAAAATCTTAAAATAATTGTTGGATCTCCTAATAGAAATAGAATCTAATGCATATAAGGAATTATTACGCCTAAAATAAGCTCTACGACGCTTAAAATATAGTTTTTAAAGAAGTTCACAACTAAAGTATTTGAATAGAACTACTGTCAATCAAAAGCAATCTTAGTAATAGTAATTCTTAAAATAAAAATCCTTCTTTTAACAAAAACACTTTTCTTTAGTCATAATTTCATAGGTCAATCTCAACTAACAATGTCGTAGCCTTGCTCATGGACACACCTGTTCAATTGCATCTTTCAATCGTTTCCTTTACTAATAAAGTCAATCTCCTCATCTATATCACAAAGTTCACTTATGAGTGTGACGTTCATTAAGAGATGTATAAATGCCATGAATATGATATGCAATTTGTAAAAACGTTTGTTTTATTTTCGTCTTTATTTTTTCTTTTCTTCCGCTTAACAGACCAATTGTTGGGGGTAATACACTCTAGGGAGAGGAGAAGACACTATTTGATCCACCTCATACATGACAGCCAACTCGATTCTCGTCCTTCAACAACTATTTATGTTTATTCACTCTTTCTTTCAATTCTTTAGTCTTTCTATCTTTCTTATGTTTTGTTTAATCTGAGACAACCCTAAAAGGAAGTAGGCACCGTTTGGCCCCTCTTAGGACATAACAACTCGAACTTTGCCCACAACGAACCATTGAGTATTATAGTTTTGTTTTAGTGCTTCGTACATGAAATCTTATGCACGAAAATATTTTCGTCATCCTTTATAAATCATGATGCATGAGTCATACATAACATACAGTGCAAACATAAATATATCTCTTATACAGTTCATTTTTATATTTCTATTTCAATCATAACAGTTCATTATCATAAATATCTCATAATCGAAGCAATATCATCATAACATAGCATTAAAGCACATCCTCAAGTCATTATCATCATACCATAGTATTGAAACACATTCTCAAATCAATATTATTATAAACATAACATAAAAGATAATCTTCGAGCAATATTATTCTCAATACAACAATAAGGTATGCGAAACAACATATCACATAGCATATTCTCAAATTCATGTCCATTAACGTGTCGTATTAAAGAGTTTGTAATATAACATATCTTTAAATTAATATCATTGCAAAAGTAACATAAAAATAAGTCATCAAGTTATTATCATTAAAAGTATAAAAATAAAACAACTTCTCAAGTCATTATTATCGTAAACATAACTATAAAATAAGTCATCAAGTCATTATCATTGTAATCATAACAATAAGACAAATTATCAAGTCATTATTATCATAAACATAACAATAAGAAAAATTCTCAAGTTATTATTATCATAAACATAACAATAATACAAGTTATCAATCAATCGGCATAATCATATTATAAAATTTAAGGAAATTATCAATTTGAACCTTAAACTATTAAGGTTCAAATTTTGAAACCCTAAAGTATAAATTTTAACAACTCAAACCTTAATGTATTGAAAAACTAACAAAATAAACCTTGACGGACGTACTATCTCCGTCCGTTCTTGAATTTTGCTGCAGAACGGAAACACTGTTGAAAACACAGTGCGTCCGTTCTAGAATTTTGCTGTCGAACGGACGCACTGTTGAAAACACAGTCCGTCCGTTCTAGAACGGACGGACTCTCTACAGCATCGTCCGTCCATTCTAGCGATTATGGCTAGGGCAGACAGTCAGGACCCTATAAGAGTGCGTCCGTTATGTTGATTATATCAGGATCCTAAACTCATTTTCCGCGGAAAATTATCGATAGCTCGCGATTTTTCCTCGATGCATCGCCATTTTTTTGCCAAAAATCGACCGAAATTTACTTTACGTTAGGTTACATTATCGATTATGAATAATGTAGTTCGATTTTTAGGTAGTTAAAGTGGGAAATCTGAAAGTTTCACAGAGAGGACGATCACCACCCTCAGATAGTGCGTCCGATCTCTGTGAATTTCACCGAGCAGACGGTCACCACCCTCATAGGGTATGTCCGATCTCTTTAAGTTTAGAGAGCGAAAGATGGTGACCCTCCGACAGTGCGTTTGATCTATCTGTTTGCACTGAGAGCGGAGGGCCACCATCCTCCAACAGTACGTCCGATCTATCTGTTTGCATAGAGAGCGGAGGGTCACTACCCTCCGACAGTGTGTTCTTTTTTTAAATTTACTAATACCATTTTTTTCCTTTACTATCTTTGCAGATTACCGTCGTAGGGATATACTGAAATGACTGAGAGATTATATGCTAGGTGAAAGAGTGGACCGTCGGAACATCGGGGACCGACGTCTTCACAAGCCGGATAGTCAAACCGGCCAATAATGAGGCCGCCATGGTCAAACCAGGCGGAGTTTTGGTCTACTGAGTTTCGTAGCCAGACTTTTGATGAGCAGTACTAGTTGGATTTGTTGCATCGATCCGTTACACTTTCCAAGTATGTGGATTTCAGAGGTTGGGAATCTTTGGGCATACAGGAGATGTTTGCTAGTATCGGCCTCCAAGGCGTGTTGGATTTGCAGGGCGATAGCTGTGACCGTATTGTTTGTCTATTCTACGCCAACATGAGTTTTTCTGGAAGGTCAGGAACTATAAAGACATGCATATTGGGTACAGAATTTGTCATTACTCCGGAGACGGTCAATCAGTTGATTGCTTTTGCCCGTGAAGAGGCTGAGAGATACTACCAAGTAGTCTGCAACTGTTCTTTTATGGGCACAGCCGAGGGAACAGAGTTCTTAAGGCTAATTAATCGGAACCATAACATTGTGGGGTCTCCTAAGTCGGCAGCTAAAGATTTGAACGCAAAAGCTCGCGTAATCCACAACTTGGTGTCACACACCCTTTTATCGCGGCATGGACATAGAGATCTAGTTAACTTCATGGATCTCTACGTGATGGAGAAGCTGTACAGTGGCAGGATGTTTGACCCCGGCCTTTTGATTTTAAGTCATATGTGTGAGATCGGACGTACACGAAACAAGAACCTGCCTTACGGTGTGTTGATAATAAAAATCATTGAGCATTTTGGTATTCAGTTACCTCCTAGAGAGCAGATGAGATCACAGCGAGTCAGTGAGGTTTTTGGCCGGATTCATTTGGTTAGGATGAGACTGGTTGACACAGACGGGATATGGACGTACAGGATAGATGAGGACGCCCCCCAGGATGACTTTCATAGAGAGGCTCCTACGGTCACATCGCTCCCGGAGACTAGTAGGTCGGACATAGATCTTCTTTCAAACAGAGTATTTTGGGTCGAGGAGAGGTTGACAGAGGTGGTGGACTCCCTCAAACAGATGATGAACTACCAAAGAGATATATTCGACTACCAGAGACGTACGAAGCAGATCATCCTGGATTGGATGGGCGGCGATGACGAAGCATGCCAACCAACGAGGGGCGATGAGAATGACGGCGAGCCTATGGAGGGCGATGAGGACGAAGGCCAACCTATGGAAACCATTTTACTATTTTCTTTGTAATTTTTATTTGTTAATATAATTTTTATTGCGTGCAGATAGGAGATGGCGGACAACATGTGAAGAGGACGTACAAGCGTATTAGATTTTGTTTTTCAATTTGATGTACATTAGTTTGATAATGTACAAGCGTAGTAGATTGTTTTGATGTACAGTAGTTTAACGTACTTCCGTTGGATAATGTGTATGATTGTTTTACCTAAGAGGAGGGGGTAAATTATTTATATGCTTTTTATAAATCTTGGTGATTGTGATCTCTACCAAAATAATAAGTTTGCGATTAGGTGTATGAACTTAATGATTTTCGAGATAATTTGATAGAGTAAATTCAAACAAAAGCAAATAAAGTGTTCGTTGATAGAGTAAATTCAAACAAAAGCAAATAGTATTTTGTTCTTTTCTGAATTGATCGGTCTACACATTGATATACCGGTCGACACTTCCTTTATCTCTGTCTTGTATCGGTCGTTCTTTATGGTCGACACATCAATTGCTTCTGCATATAGTGGTCAACACCTTCAAGGCCCAGTCAACACTTTAAATGATTCTGGATCTTGGCGGTCGACACCTTCAAAGTCTAGTCGACACTTTAATTGGTTCTGGATCTTAGCGGTCGACATTTTCAATTTCTGATCGACACTGTAAATGGTTCTATTTTCATCCGTCGATCCCTCTGGTCGACACTTTCCAAGTTCGGTCGCCACCTTCAAGGCCCGGTTGACACTTTAATTGGTTCTGGATCGTAGCGGTTGACACCTTCAAGGTCCGGTTGACATTTAGTTGGTTCTGGATCGTAGCGGTCGCCACTTTCAATTTCCGGTTGATACTTTAAATGGTTCTGTTTCCATCGGTCGATCCCTCTAGTCGACACTTTCCAAGTTCGGTCACCACCTTCAAGGCCCGGTCGACACTTTAATTGGTTCTGGATTGTAGCGGTCGACACCTTCAAGGTCTGGTCGACACTTTAGTTGGTTCTGGATTGTAGCGATCGCCACTTTCATTTTCCGGTCGACACTTTAAATGGTTATGTTTCCATCGGTCGATCCCTTTGGTCGACACTTTCCAAGTTCGGTCGCCACCTTCATGTACCGGTTGACATTTTGACACTGTGAGACTGCATTTCTTCGTTTATACTACCATCAAGTTGACAATAATTTATTGAATGGATTACATATTTCACATTTATTTTAAGGCTGGTTCAATCTCCTCCACAATATATGAACTATGTATTTATTTTTCTTTAAATCTCCCAATTTCTCCCCCTTTTGACATATCAAAAAGGTACCAATATGAGAAACATGTTAACAACATTCAACAAACAAACATAATTCAAGTTAAAAAAAATGAAACTACTAATATTCCGTGTTGACAAACATACGATTGAGTTTTAAGACAAAAAATATGACAATAATAAGGAAACACTCGCACAGAAGACTAATCACTCGTTGGAAAGATCACTAGGATGTGCTGGAGGATCTTCCTCATCATACTCATCATCCCAGTAGACTTTAAGATCTTCAATACTTTGATGGAATTTGGTGAACTGGGTGCGTTGTTCAGCTTCAATCCTATCGAGACAAGTGATGATTAAGTTTTGAAATGTGCTCATGACCGTGGCCATGCTGTCTATACAAGCTTCAAGGGTGTTCAGTCTTTCCTCCGGGTTGGAAATGCTCCCTCAAGGCATGTCGAAGTGAGGCGCAGTAAGCTGGACTGACTCGTGACCATCATAATCTACATCCATGTGGGATGGTCCAACACTAGCTGTACCTAACTGTTCTCGTTTAAATATCCATTCACCTTCAGCGTTGAGGATTATTCCCCTTCGAGTAAGGGAAGATGTTGTGTAGGTATCAGTTTTCTTTAAGGGTAATGGGATCTCGGTCCTTGAAATTTGTACTCCATTCTTCTAAAAAAATTTTAATAGGAGGAGGTTGTATGGTAGAGATTTTGAAACATTGTTAAACACTTGAAGCATCTTGTTCAGAATTAGGTATCCTACATTGAATGGTGCACCCCGATAGAGTTTGTAAAGGACATAGAGATTCATTCTACTAACATGATCCCGAAGTCCATCTCGAGGTAACAAGTTATAGGTAATCATGTGATGAAGGATCCTAGCTCGCACATTCAAATCTTTAGCCTTCGGCTTTGGTGGAAGAGATCGGTTTGGTTTCTTGACGATCATCCTTAAAAATTCAGTACCTTCACTCATTCCTATGAAGTCAGAATCATTAGTTGCTTCATAGTACCTTTCACCAGCATTGTTGAATTCACATTCCAAAGTAGCATTTATCGAGCGCGGGGTTATCTCAATGTGTTTTCTATACACATAACTCACAATTTTAAGCGGTCTCAGACAATGCTCTAAATTCGCATAGAACATTCTTATTGTAGTATCATAATACGTGTCATCGAAGTCAAACAAGTCATACAACATCATAATCTTTAAGGGTTCAATCAAATTTAAACTAAATAGCTCCGTAAATTCTACTCTTCGACACAAAATTAGTGGCTTGAACTGAAAATCTCGTTGATGCCTATCTAAACCCTCTGCATTTTTGAAGAGTGGAGACGGCCACTGTGACGGAGGTTCTTGCTCCGTTTCTTGAGCGTAATTCTTTGATTTCTTTTGGCGAAAGACGACTTGGCTCCGTGATGATGATGTCATTTAAGGTTTAGAGGTTAAATATGATGATTTCTGGAATAGATGAAGTGAAAATTTGAAAAATTTGAAGGGAAATCACAGGAAAAACTGAAAGGGGTTGCGTCATTAGGGTTTCGGCTGACTTGTTTTATTTATAGAGCCAATCCAGTGTCGACCGGTTTTAAGGCGGTCGACACTTGATTCGTAACCTGAACGAATCAACAGACTAAGGTGTCGATCGGTATTAGTATTGGTCTACACGTATGTTGTTTGTAGAGGAAAACAGAGAGTTTGAGGTGTCGACCGATTTTTAACGCGGTCGACACTTGTTTCGTAACCTGAATGAATCAACAGAGTAAGGCGTCGATCGGTATAAGTATCGGTCGATACGTATGTTGTTTATAGAGGAAAACAGAGAGTTTGAGGTGTCGACCGATGTCGATAGTGGTCGACACTTGGAAATGAGATTTTAATTTTATCACCTCTCAATTCTAATCAGACCCTAACGAACACGAATATCATTAAAGATATTCTCATCTAAGGGTTTCGTGAAGATATCGGCTAATTGATTTGAAGAACTTAAGAACTCTTTGCTATATTGTTACTTTCGAATTGATTTAACTCTTCTTGCATAACTACTATCCAATTTTCATCCAATTCGGCTTCCTCAAATTTCTTTAGTTCCATTTGCAAGATAAATGCCACATTCGCACACAAATTTCTAATTGAAGCTTTATTTGATGTATTTTAGTTTTGATGCAAAATTCTGTAACTGTTTGAGTAATTTAATATGCAGGTTCATACTATATTTGGAGGATTCAAAAACCAAAGTAAACTCTGCCCAAATTTTTAATTTTTTATATTTTTTTACAAATACAACTACAATTATAAAATACAATGGTTGTATATCGTTTTACATTATAAACTATAATATCCATTACTGCGTAAAATAAAAATGTTCCATTATCTCCTTGTCATCGCCTGTTAGTTTAGCAGTCTGTTCCATGGTTTCGTGTTGTAGATTCCTGCACGAAATTGCAGTTATATTAGAACGTTTAATAATGAAAGTTTGTTTATGAGAATAATGGGTGAAAAATGTACCTGCGTCCCGTCAAATATTTGGAATCCCATAAATGTGTCATGCGAAGTGGTAGCGCCTGAAGTTGATCCCATCTTAGTACATGTGCGTTTGTTATGCCCCTGGCGCCGACATTTACCACAGAACATCTTAGCTTTCTTATTAAAAACTCTCGAAGTAGACGGTTCATCGACATCACGCAATCTTTTCTTTTTTGGCCTACCAGGTTGGCGCCTTCTCTCGGGCAAAACGATTGAGGTCCGATCTGTGGGTGCCGGCCACATTTGTTGGCCATTAATGGGCCGAATGAAGTTTGAATACATCGCCAAAGATGTAGCACGGTGATAGCATCGATGTACAAACTGTTCTAGCGGCCGTCTCATGAAATTAATGCATGGAATGATATGAACACAGGGGATTCCAGTAATCTCCCACCTTCGATATTTGCACTCGCCTACATTAATGTCAACAGAATATTGTTCGTTGCCGCTGCTCACCTCAAAGAGTGCATCTCCCGCTACATCAACACTCCAATTTTTAACTGGCTCTTTTAGCTTGTTCAGCTGTTTTCTAATCTTAAGACACAGGACATCAGTTACCTTCAGCATCTCGTCGTATTTTTTTATATTGTGAGTCATCAAGTTCTTTCGAATCATCTCGAATATAGTCAGGATCAGTTTGTCCTTGGCCGACAATATAGCTGCATTGAAAGACTCGCACAAATTATCAGGCTCAAATCACACTTGGGAATTGGAGAAAACGCATGAGTAGCCCAATGAGATATCGGTACTCGTCGAAACCATGCGTGGGCATCCTTGTCTAGGTCATAAACTTTTTTCATTGCTATCTCGAAATATTCTCTCGTGGTTGCCCTTGCTGCAGTCCACATCGCATCTCTATATGCTTTGTCTTAAAATCGTCCTTTGAAGTTTGCATACATATGCCGAAGGCAGAAGTGGTGCTCTGCTAGAGCAAATGTCTCCTCCACAGCAGTTGCAACCCCTACAATTTAGAAAAAAAACAAACTCAGTATAAAACAATATAAATCGACAACGCCTGCATAAAAATAATAATAATACTACATATCTTTTGTCGATCAGACACAATTGTCCATCCTAGTCCGTCATTAGTGCCTAAGTCGTCTTGAAATAACTCCAAAAATCACTTCCAAGAGTCCTTACATTCGAACTCCACATTGGCAACGACAATGAGATAAATGTCATTGTTGCCATCAATACTGACAGCGGTGAGTAATTGGCCGGAGCAGTAACCCTTGAGATGACATCCATCTAAACAAATAATAGGTCTGCCCCGCTCTAGCAAACTTGTCTTGCAAGCAGCCATACATATGTACAATCTTTTGAATATCATCTTCCTATCTCGCCCTTCACCCACCACGTTACCATATATTTTCACTTTGCTCTTCGAAACTATCCAAAAATTCCTAGAATTTGAGGGGGGTTGTAATTCTTTCCACTTCTAGGGGTATAATGACAGACCGAGAGGCTCGACACGGAGTAGTTTGAATTGTTCTTCTCCCCTCCCATAATTGATTTCTTTTGCTTTGCTTCTTGTTCTTCTGGCAAAACTGGGCGTAATGTTCACCCTATATTCATTTCTCACCGTCTCGATAATAGAAGGAATTTCCCAGTCCAGTTGACTTTTGAACCTATCTGAATATTGTACTGCCAACCAATTTGCTGAAGCGTGCCTATTATCAATTGTCCTTGCACAACTGTGATCTCTAACGTAAGATTTTATTTGGAATGTCAACTGATTTTGCATGATTGAAGCATGCAGTCGCCAATCACATACTCCTTAACACTCTGCATTGAGTCTCGTCCTCTCACTTTTAACGAATTTGATATCAAATTCATTTTTTAAAACATAATCTCGTATTTTGTCTCGAATGGCCTGTAAAGAACTATATTGTCTACCCAAAGCAAAATCATCCTAATTATCTTCCCTTACTTGTACACTTTGCGTTTCATCATCATCCGACCTCAACGGTAATAGAAGTTCATCGTCTAGGGTTTGCGATATTGAATGCACCTCTATTTCGCCATCACCATCTAAGTGATCAAATGCTTGAATATTACCGTATATGGGAGGGTGCTCCTCCGAATACCACTCTATGTTTGCAGGCTCATTTGCATCAAACAATCTCTCAGCCATTTATAACGGCAATCTGCAAAGATCGAAAAGAAAAAAAATGGTATTAGCAAACAGATAGATCGGACCCACTGTTGGAGGGTGGTAACCCTCCGTTCTCTGTGCAAACAGATAGATCGGACGCACTGTCGGAGGGCGGTGACTCTCCGTAATCGGGTAATCGGACACCGTCGGAGGGTCACCAACCTCCGCTCTCTAAACTTAAAGAGATCGGACGCACCCTATGAGGGTGGTGACCGTCCACTCGGTGAAATTCACAGAGATCGGTCGCACTATCTGAGGGTGGTGACCGTCCTCTCTGTGAAACTTTCGAATTTCCCACTTTAACTACCTAAAAATCGAATTACATTATTCATAATTGATAATGTAACCTAACCTGAAGTAAATTTCGGTCGATTTTCGGCAAAAAAATGGCGATGCGTCAAGCAGAAATCGCGAGCTGTCGATAATTTTCTGCGAAAAATGAGTTTAAGTTCATGATATAATCGACAGAACGGACGCATTTTTAGAGGGTTCTGACCGTCCGCCCTAGCCATAATTTGTAGAACGGACAGACTGTGTTTTCAACAGTGCGTCCGTTCGAAGGTAAAATTCTAGAACGGACGCACTGTGTTTTCAACATTGCGTCTTTTCTACGGGCAAATTCAAGAACGGACGGAGATAAGACGTCCGTCAAGATTTATTTTGTTAGTTTTTCAATACGTTAAGGTTTGAGTTGTTAAAATTTATACTTTAGGGTTTCAAAATTTGAACCTCAATAGTTTAAGGTTCAAATTGATAATTTTCCTAAAATTTAGTACTTTGTAATGTAGGTTGATAGGCTAAACGTAAGCAAGATCACTTACCTTGAGTCTTTAGTACGTAAATTCTTGATTACGGTAATTATTATTCACCTTTGAATTAATCTATTCATAAAGATATCACGTATTACTAAAAGAAAATTAGGAGAAGAATAATAATCGGAGGATTTTCATGGAAAAACTCTAATAATAATAAAAATTAGGTAAAAATTAAATTTTGATACGTGACTCATCAAATCTAACCCAACAGAAAGTTAAATTAGACACTTATTCAATACATTAGCTCTCAGGGCTACCAAAATAATTTAAAAAAAAAGGCCATAAAACATGAACCATAAAGTGCATCTAGTGCATAGTTAATAGCTCGTTCGAAACTATCCCTTGCTATTATTTAATTTTTAGGTACATCATTTATGTCTTGCCAACCTCTATAAACTATCTTAAGCTCATAAAACATATGAATTTTGTATTCATTATTATTTAAAATTCACTATTTTTTTAAAACCAAGTATTTATATTAATCGACGTGAAAAATGTAGAATAAATAAATTATCATTAAAAAAAAAAAAGACATTCTTGCAGAAACATGTGTGCCCTCCTTTTTATTATTTAATATTTTTGAAATTTAATTATCATTTTTCAAAAAATGAAACAGACCCACAAGCTATCTCTCATTTGTATTTAATGGGGTGGACAAATTTAATCATTGGCTTTTCTTTGTCTCCAATATTCACCAAATATTAACAGATTTAGAGTACCATTTATTTTATTTTTACACTTTAATTTAGAAATTAAATACTTATTTTTTTTTTTTTCAATTTCATGTAGTATATGAAGTTGTTGCTGGTGTAAATGTGTAGTAGCTTATAAAAAGATAAAAAGATCTATATACTAATTTTCAAATTATCGCACAAATTTTAAAAAATTACGAAACTTTACAGAATAGTTTCTGATGATATATCAGTTGTGCGGTAAGAATTTTAGACTATTTGATATCGTTTGATATTTTTTTCGGAACGTCTTTGGGTCCATGTACAAAATTGCGATTGGTCGTTAGCTCTTTGAGACCTGACGTCCGCAAGAGATAAATTTATTAACAAAATCATACTTTAATGGAGACTTTATTAACGAAAATACTTTAAGTTTCAATTTGTTAATCACTTATATTTTTATAGAGTAAATTTGATAATTATATTATAAAATAAATTTTTTTGCAAGTGTGATTTACATTTGTAATTTCATGTAATTGTATTCTAAAATTATATTTTTTTTTTGTTTGAGGTAAAAAAAATATAAATTATTTTCTCATAAATTGTCTTGGTGGGTTTGTGAATATCAAATATATAATATCTATTATTTATTTATTCATGCATATTTATTTTCAGTCTTATTTTGAATAAAATTATTATTATTATTATTTTATAAATTTGAATTTTTTTTTTTGAAAAATCAAAAAAATTGTTGAATTTATCTACAATATTTGGAGTTTCTCTTATAAAAAAATAGTATAAAATTTAGTAGAATAGTTAGCTAAAAAGGCTTCTTCTATTTTTTACGGAAATAAATAATAATATTTGATAAATGATAAGGCATTTAATAGCAACAAAGTTCGACTTGTGTTATCTCTCTGTTGGCCTGTTGCTAATTCTAGATCTCCGCTCCACTCCAATCAATGATATTAAAACACCAGATTTTTGGGATTTGTACTCTGCTTGCTTGAATTCCAAACAACTCTCTCTCTCTCTCTCTCTCTCTCTCTCTCTCTCTCTCTCTCATACATACAATACACATGATATTTTGTAGACTTTTTGGCAAAATGACAGATCATTCTAAGCTCGTACACTTTGGTTCACCTGCAATGTCCCTACTGTATAGCTGTAGGGGGGTTTTCCCATTTTCATTTCCTCTTTCTGGCTTGTCTTTTCGTATGAATATATTCATTTTAAAATGGAACAGTCAATTATATTTTATACGTATCCTTTTATGTGTATTTGTGTCTTTGTGCATAGATAGATGTATGCAGATACGTTGTTAGAAAAAGAATGGTGAGCATTTGTTTTGCCATTTTCTTCAAAGTCAAGACTCTTTTGAAAAAGAAATGGAGGTTCTTTCTTCCTGGGTAGCTGAAAGGCCTGATCTGGCCAGTCTGTAATCCATCAGCTACAGCAGCTTCTTTTGGACAGAAGGTGTTTGATGATTTGCCTCAAAGAGGTTTTTTATCCTAATTTTTCTGCATTTTTTTTTTTTTTTGTATAAATGAAGCTCAATCTATCATCAAATGGGTAGACTTTTTACTTCTATTTTGTGTTGAAGCTCGTGTGTAATACCTGAAAGAAGCCTCAGCTAATCGCCAAGGTATGCCTGAAGCAGACAGTGGCAGTTGAATCTTGCATTGAACAATTATCTGTGATATTTCGAATTTTTATCTCGAGATTGGAGATTGTTCTTGAGGAAAGTGAAAGTTCAAGCACTGGTTCTTGGTACGTTTCAGATGAATTTTTTTCTGTTTATTGAAATAGCAAGATAGGAAGGAGTTGGAAAGAACTCATCTTAACCTTTTCTGTGAAACTGCTTCAGAAAGTGAAAAAAGTTTTTAAAAACTAATTTTTGATCATGTTCAGGAGAAAGAGAAACTAATGAAAGATCTTAGTTTCTGAGAACTCTTTCTAAAACGTCTCCAAATATTCATGAATTTTGTGGTTCCATAGTGATGAAGTTAGATCGTCTGTTGGAGAATGTTTAACCCTTGTGTAATTGAACTCCTCTATTTTGTCATCAATTAGGTGGTGTTGTTTGAAGATGGAGAATGACAAAATCGTCAACTCTTTCGAGCATGATGCGACTAAAATTCCGTCACTGATCAAGTTCATAGCATCAAACGAAGTTTCTGGGTTTGACAATATTGAAGACGCTTGCTCCAAATCTGCATATCCATCACTCAAGGTGAATTCAATTGTTTATTGCATAAAATGCTCGTAGAATAATCATTTTTCTAGGACTCAATGGAGTTATTATGAAGATCCCATGACTTGATCACCAGGAAATTGAATCCGAATCGATCAGTCATCGGAGAATGGGATCCATTTCGATCAGCATGCCAGTTTCTCCGACGGAAATTCACTTGCAGAACCCCAAAAGAGTTCTCTTCAGTGATGAAGCGAGAGAAATCCCAAACTTCGAGTCCGAAACTTTGAGAGATGAAAAGATAAAACCCGCAAAATTCTATTCTCAGCCCATGCCAATAGGCTCTGCATTCCAGGAAGCCATTAATGGTGGAAACTTTAAATATGATCCCAATGTTAGAAGATTGAAGGACAAGAGATTTGATTCTTTTAAGACTTGGTCAGGTAAACTCGATAGACAGATAACTTCGATTCACCGGAAACAAGCTCCGGAAAGTGGATTGGAAGAGACCGTTTTAGAGAATCAAGGAGTTGAAAATTTACCAGTCGATCGCTATTTCGATGCCTTGGAAGGACCAGAATTGGACACTCTCAAAGTATGTCATCATTCTTCTCCAATCTTTGTTCAGTAAATATGAAAAAAAAAACTCTAATATTACCTTATAATTAGATTACCTTGGTGGGTATATGTTCTTGATCAGTTTTCTGCGAAAAAGAAAAAGAAAATCAAGTGAAATGGCATAGTAATCGATGGATTTTCAATTTTGTCTCCATTTTTGTCAGGCTTCAGAGGAAATACTGCTTCCAGAGGATCAGACATGGCCATTTCTTCTTCGATATCCAATCTCTTCGTTTGGTATTTGCCTAGGAATCAGCAGCCAAGCGATCATGTGGAAAGCTCTAGCAACTTCTTCTTCCATGGAATTCCTTCACATAAGCCTGAAAATAAATCTCCTATTATGGAGCATCTCCATCGGTCTCACGGCCATTGTCGCCTTCGTCTATCTCCTGAAAATAGTTTTCTACTTCGAAGCAGTTCGTCGAGAATATTATCATCCGATTCGGGTCAACTTCTTCTTCGCACCATGGATAGCTCTCCTGTTTTTAGCCATCGGAGTGCCTCCCTCAGTTGCCTCTCATCTTCCCCAAGCTCTCTGGTACATTTTAATGGCGCCCATATTCTGTCTCGAGCTGAAAATTTACGGACAGTGGATGTCGGGAGGGCAGAGAAGGCTTTCGAAGGTGGCTAATCCTTCAAACCATCTCTCCGTTGTTGGCAACTTTGTCGGAGCTTTGTTGGGTGCTTCAATGGGGCTAAAAGAGGGTCCATTATGCTTCTTTGCCATTGGATTGGCTCATTACACTGTCCTTTTTGTAACTCTCTACCAGAGACTTCCCACCAATGAGACTCTTCCGAAAGAGCTCCACCCCGTGTTCTTCCTTTTCGTTGCTGCTCCAAGCGTTGCTTCAATGGCATGGAGCGTGATTCAAGGCTCATTCAATTTCGGCTCGAGAATTGCTTATTTCGTCGCCTTGTTCCTCTATCTATCTCTCGTAAGTGTTCGAACATATCAACCTTTGCCTTCATTTTTTATGACGCTGTAATAAACGTGTTCTGTCGTTGTTTTGCAGGCCGTTCGGATTAATTTTTTCCGAGGATTCAAGTACGATAGTCTAACACTCTCTTGTTTTTCGCTAGAATTCATTAGTTTTTGTCTGAGTTCTATACTCAAATTTCTTTTTTTTTTTAATACCTAAATTGTAGATTTTCGCTTGCTTGGTGGGCATACACTTTTCCGATGACCGGAGCTGCCACTGCGACCGTTCGATACTCAAACGAAGTCACCAATGTCATGACACAGTCCATGTCGATCATATTCTCGCTTTTAGCCACTCTGATTGTGATCGCCCTACTTGTTACCACCGTTCTTCACGCCTTTCTGTATCGAGACCTCTTCCCAAATGATATTTCCATAGCAATTATCGATCGAAAGCCAAAACAACATAAAACTTGGTTTCATCGAAGGCATGGGAGCTCAGAGTCAAAAGACATAGAGAAGTTCTTGAGATATTCGAGCTCAGTATAAGAAGTTGGATTTTACATCCGATGAGTTAGACCTACTTGGAGAGAGTAAGCTAACGAGGATTGAAGAAAGAGGAGAACATATGGATGCAACAATCAACTTACTGCTATAATGAAACATGTTTGGTTGCATCACCATACATGTAATTCATTTGTCTTTTATTTTTCATTTTTTCCATGAGTGACAAAGATCAAAATCTAAATCATTTGTTTTGGCTCGAATTAAAATTATTGTATTGAAATAATGTAGAAACTGAATGTATCTCATGTAACGACCGGGAGGTGGACCAAGACAGAAACACTAAGTCAAATGACCTGATTCTCGAAGAGTAACCATGTGGCGTCTGTAATGCTCCAATTACAATATTGTCCGTTTTGAACTAGAATTCGCATGACTTATTCTTGGTCTATGTCCAAAACACGTTGTATGTATGGAGGGAAACTTGACTTCTAAGCGTTCACCAATCTCGACTCTCAAACGATGTGGGATTTGGCACCCTCATTGATTTCACAGGGTGGGTCGCCATAATCTTCCCCCCTTCAAAGAGCCTGACGTTCTTGTTGGCCACACTTCCGGTCAGGAAATGATTTTGATATCATTTGTGGAGTCTCGTAATGCTCCTAGTACAATATTGTTCGCTTCGGACCAGAGCCCATGCGACTTTGTTTTTGGGTTATATCCAAAACACATTGTACTAGATAGAAATGAGAACTCTACTTAAAATAGCTCACCAATCTCTATTGTTAAGCGACGTGAGATTTGGTACCTCTACTGGTTTCACAAGGTAGGTCGCTATAAGTCGATTGCTTAGGTCAAGACTCGATTTACAGTGGAAGACTTAAACAGAAATAAAAACAAACTCACACAAGATAAATCAAGTTCACATAATGATTACGAAATAATAGGATAGTGCAATAAATACTCAAAAGGAAAAATTGTATAAGAAATAAAGTATCAAACTCCTAAATATTAAACATACCGTCTCTTGGGTGAGCATCTAATTTAATATGGAATCTTGTATGACACTCGATGCCTTCGGGGAAAATCAGCGTTCCCGAATACGTCAACTTTTCAAATTCTACTGATTTTGAGACATACGGAGTGAAAAAAAATTAGTTTTATCATTTTATTTAAAACAATGCTAACGAAAAAAATGTAATGTATGAATTTACATTCATAAAAATCTTTTATCATTTTAAAATAAGTTCCATAAGTCATCGATAGGCAAGTTTTGAAAATATTACTATATACACAAGTAATTATAATTAAAGTAAGTTTCCAATAAAAATAAAGTAAGTCACCGATGTTTGCATGTCAAATGTCCAGAAGGCGCGTATAGTAAAAGAAATGACAGCAATTAAGTATATCCAAACTATCATATATATGAAGACCAATCAATAAACAGTGGGATCCGACTCTGGCAAAAAATAGCTGAAAATCCGTTCAGCACATCTATCAATTGAACTACTATGCATTCATTAAATAGATGTGTCAAGCATTAACATGATTAAAAAATGGTGACGATGTTAGACAAGATGGCTCTGGTTTTATGTGCAATGACTCACAAAATAAATATTTTTGAAGACCATGTTGCAATTTAAAGTGATCATGGCAGTAAATTTGAAAATGAATGATTTCAACTTCTTTGTCAAGAATATGACATTGAACGTAATTTTTCTTTATCAAAAACACCTTAATAAAATGAAATTGTTGAGAGTGAGTTAAGACAATAATTGATAAGAATAATCTTTCTAAATATTTATTGGGCAGAAGACGTTGCAACATCAAACTATGTTTTAAACTGTACTTGACTTATAACTTAACCTTACTAATTATCTTTTTTCTTTTATTTTTTCTCAAGAAAGACAATCGAATTTTATAATCATTCAAAACCCAAAATACATAGTGGAAGGTAAAAGTAATAACACATGGAAGACTTTAAAATTTAAGCTTTTCAATTCAGTTGGACTCGACAGTTCAAGAAATTTTAAAACACAAATTCTAACTATACACTCAATCCAAATACTTCTAGAGGCTATATCAAAAGTTAGGATACAACACCCACGGGTCAAAAGGTCGCTTGACTACTGCGAACACAACCCATGAGCTCGTTCCTCTAAGTGCACATATTCATCAACTTGGTGCACTTCGGAGTTCTCATCTGTTAGTTCTTCAGCTATATCATCAAAATTTAACAAATGAGCTTAAAGCTCAGTAACTCCACGTAAATGTAAATGCATGCCGTGTATATGCATTTCATAAAACATTCAATCATTTCATTACATAGCGAGATGTCACCGGAGATTTACTCTCACCAAATAGAGAAGGCACATCAAGCGGTTAGACATCCTTCTCCATCTACCGGGAGTAAAACATGCTCCACCTACAGGACAGCCATATCTGAACCCCACCCCGACATTATCGGGATTACATGCATTTATTTTGTTATATAGCGGAATGTCACCAGAGGTTTACTCTCACCAGATAGAGAAGACGCATCAAGCGGTTAGACAGCCTTCTCCATCTACCGAGGGAAAAACATGCTCTACCTACGGGACAGCCATATCTGAACCCCACCCCGACATGACGGGGATTACATGCATTCATTTCTTTTCATTAGCTCATTTCTTTTTACAAGACATGCGTAGAAATTTTTTTTCATGCCTTTTTTGAAAGAACGTGATGCAAGAACAATGCATAATGCTTAAACTTATAAAAAACATAAAAAACAATTCATCAATGCATAACGTAGACAATATCCTCAAGACATTTCAATAAGGCATTACACTTAATATAAACGTCTACAAAACAAACTTAACTACCTTTGTGATGTAGGTCTTAAGGGTCGGAAGCGTACAATATAAACTTACCTCAGTCCGTAGCTGTCGAGCAATCTTGATCACTCGTACAATGGAGCGTCTCGAGTTATCTAAACCCGGTTCGCTTATCTAAATTGCTGAATCATAGTGAAACATTTCAAGTTTAAAACAATAAAAAGGAATTCCGATCGACCTCTAAAATTTTCGGTCGACACTTGACCTGTTTTGTAAATACAAGGGTCGACACCTATATACATAGGTCGGCACCTTGTTTGCTTTTGTGTGTACTGGTCGACACCTGTTTGCACAAGTCGACATCTTAATCCTCTTTGTACGCTTCGTTTGAACCTCGCGGTCGACACTTTTACCATTTATACATTAACCGGTCGACATCTTCATACACCGGTAGACACTTAGTTCGGTTCTGTCTTCATGCGGTCGACACTTACCAAGTTCGGTCGACACCTATGCATACCGGTCCACACTTTATTTGGTTCTGTCTTCGCAGGTCGACCATTGCGGTCGACACTTACCAAGTTTGGTCGACACCTATGCATACCGGTCGACACTTTATACCAGTAACCTTAACCGAAGGATTTCTGCAGAAATTTGGGTGAACTTCAAATACCCCTAACTTCCTCAACACTTAACCATTTTCTATGATTCAAGATGTTCTGAAAACCATAGGATGTCACTTTTCTAATGGAGCAATCCATTCATAAAAAGAAACACATAAAAATTCGGCCAGATAGCTCAAGAACAGAAGTTGTTCTGTTTTTCTTTTCAATCATAAACTCACCTCAAAGTTTATGTTCTATCATGCATAGACTTCCATTCTAATTTACCATAAACCTTTGTACACCCTTAACTAAGTTAGAATCATCAAAAGAATGAAGAAAATCAAACCCTAACTCTGAATTTTCAGAAGTTCAACATCCATGCTTAAAAACTCTTCACAAAACCATTAAAATATGTATTTTTGCATGAAAATTCAAGCTATTATAAACCTTACCTTAATTCTTTGAAATGAGAAGAGTCTTGGATAAAAAAAAGCTTCAAGAAGAGAGAATGACATCAGGAGAAATCGTGGAAGACAAAAGGGAGGTTCTGAGTTCTTATAAACTTTAATTAATAATGTTTAACTTTAGTTTATTTATTTAATTTTCACATAACTTTTAATTTTATCAAAATTGACCATATTTCTTATTTCTAACATTTCTCACTCTTTTCATTTCTTTTTTTCACTTATTTAATTTTTCTTTTCTCCTTTACTAATTCTCATTCTTCCTTTGTTGTTTCCATCTATCGTT
This sequence comes from Begonia peltatifolia, assembly GCA_022433055.1. Lineage (NCBI taxonomy): Eukaryota > Viridiplantae > Streptophyta > Magnoliopsida > Cucurbitales > Begoniaceae > Begonia > Begonia peltatifolia. Next base: position 3,391,007 of record CM039519.1, on the reverse strand, counting down.
TTAAAACAATTTATCGAATATTATTGAGACAAAATGTATAAAAGTTTCGGGTGTTACATTAGGTCTTAACCCTAGTGCTATCAATATTTCAAAATATCATATCCAACACTCTCGCACTAAACAAATTAAAATCCAATATCATTTCATTAAAGATCATGTGTAAGAAAGGAGATGTTTCTCTTTGAGTTTGTTAATTCTGCAAAACAATAGCCGATATTTTTACAAAGCTCTTAGATGAGAAACATTGAATAGCATTAGGATATAGTTAGGGCTAATTAAATTTGATCAAAATTGAACTTTTGACTGACAAGTGTGACCTTTGATAGAACCAGTCAACCTTTAGATCTCTCTATTTATTTCAAAAATTATAGTTCTGGTCAGTGTTGACCCATGAAGGGTGCGGTCGACGCCTTAAGTATCATAAAATTTTAAAATCAGTTCAAGTGTCGACCAATAAAAAAACCAATCGACACGTCAAGTCCTTTGAGATATCGATATTTCATGAAGTGTCGACCCATGAAGAACTTGTCGACACCTCATAACACCTGGAATTTTCAATTTTCTTCAAGTCTCGATCAATAGAGAATTCAGTTGACACCTTAAGGGCTATGGAGTTTTTCAAAATGCAGTTTCTCTTAAGATCGCTCAACACTTTCTCTGGAGTGTCAACCGCTGCGTCAAAAATATAAATTATAGTGTCAGTTAAACCTTAATTCGCGTGCCATTTTCTTTCGTGTTCTCTCAACTCTTTTACAAATTTTCATCCTTCGTAACTGAGTTTTTCCCAAGAATCCTCCTTTCATCCTTCAATGGCATCCTCCTCTTTTCCTAGAAACTTTGTCAAAGCTGGAGTTTCAAAATTTACTCCTATAAGGCTCGCCTCCTCCATTGAATACCCTTCCAAGTTTTCATAAATGTTGATTTCAAGGCTTAATATGATAACGATTTTAAGAATAAGCTTTTGATTCTAGCTCATCATGTATCATTTTCGAGTCTGCAAGGTTTGAATCTATAAGATATTTGTGAGTATATAAGTTTGTGTAGTTTGTGCATCTTACAGGATCTCTTCAATGAGACATCTACTAGGATATTTTATGCAAATATGGAATATAGTCCATGTCCTTTAAGCATTCAGTTGTGTTTATGGAAAGAATATTAAGTTGACCCCACAGTCTGTTAATAAGTTGTTGGAATGTGACATAGATGAGTCAGTGGACACATAAATAATGCATCCAAGAATCCAAACTTTGTTCGAACTAATCGAGGACCAGATTAATGATTTTTAAACCAAAGGTCAATGATTTCAATGTGCTAGTTAGATTTCTTGGGATTGTCATCGAGACGACATTAGTTGCATGTCGTAATGACAAACAATCCGATTGAGCCAAGACGAGTCTGTAAAAATCTCACTTACTAAGTTTAACGAATCGAGCCTAACGAGGTCAATCAAAAAAAAAAAAATTCAACCGAAGCTGAATCATGAGTCACGAACCTAATAAGCTGAGCTGAGTCGAAGTCGTGCCCAACAAGACAAATATAAATAAATGTTTCTAATATTATTGATAATAAAGTCACAGAGTATTAACCATATACCTTAACTTAGTGAATAAAATAGTATTTATATAAATTCAAAGAGATAGAATAACAAATATCAAAGAGTTAAATTGATAAATGAAGATAAAATATAAATTATTAAATTAAAATACATTTAATTTGTTTAAAAAATAAATGATAAAAGAACAAACAAAGCAATTTAAAAAAATAAAAATGAGTAAAAGAAAAAAGAAATTCCACGTTTAAAAGATGGATTGATGAAATGATATGTCCTCGTTCCTGTGGCCATAATAAGTAAGTGGGGAGTAAATTTTTACAAAGTAAAAAAATGTAAAAGAATGTAGGGCCCACTAGAAAGAGAATAATGGACCCTGCTGAGAAAATTTAAACTATGAGAAAAGTGGGTCTACCTGAGAGGCCGCGAGCTCAACAGGCCGGACCTATCGAGATCTCGAGCCGGCTCATTTAACCTGGTCTCAAGCTTGCTCGTGGGCCTGAAATGACAGACTCGGCTCAGCCTATTATTCGAGACTAGGCCAGGCTTAGCTCCTTACTATAATAAGTCGAGTCGAGTTCGGTCTATTACAGAAACGAGCTGAACAAGTAGGCTGGCTCGCCAGTCACCTTGTTTGCAAACACTAGTTACATGCACCTATATGTTCTTTACAAAATTTTCAATCAAGAACACTTCAATGTGGGTCATGTTATTTTTTATCGTATGTTGGAACTTTTTAGCAATTCTGCTAAATCGCATTGGTTCAACCTTTTTTTACTGAAGATTTTTAAAGTGCATGGAGTGGTGATTCCTCCAGATGAGTTCTTGAAGAAGTTAAAAACTATGGATATTTACACTGCATTTGCACTAGCTAGGATTGGCATGGTGTGTGGTGAAAATGTCTTTTGGTCATTCGAACATATTTCTCAATGCTCATCCCTTAGAGGATGTTCTGAGGCTCTAAGTGAGCCAACTGATTTTGAGATGACCGAAGCTCAACCTCCTCAGTCACCTCCTCTCTCCAATCATTCTCGAGGTGGATCCTCAAGGTTGGAGGAGAAGATCTCATATCGGCATCTCTTTCTAGTCTAATGCAAGCATGTAGAGATGTTTAACGAGCGGGCTGGCTCGCCAGCCCGCTCGCTCGGCTCGCTACAGTAGCGAGCCGAGCTTGGCTTGGTCTCATGAGGCGGGCCGAGCCGAGCCTAAACGTTTGGCTCGTGAGCTCGCCAGAGACCGAGCCAAACGAGCGAGTCAACGAGCTGGCTCGTTGGCTCGGCGGGCTAGGCTCGCGAGCCAACCCGCTCCTTCTTCTCTCCACCGGTGGCCGTTAATTTCAACTCTTTTTAACAAACAAAACTATTTTTTTCTTGCAAAAATCAACGTTTATGGTGCTGCTCTAACATTCAACTAAAAAAATGGGGAAGAAATTTTGACTTACGGCGGGATTTTTAGTCACAAAGTTGACGAGTATAAAAAAGATAGTCGATTTAAAACTTACTTCGTCGAAATTGGCCCCGATCGGCCGATTTCTCGTTGTTTGTCTCTCCTCACCGCTCTCTGTTTTTTGCGGCGCCAGATTCAGCAGGAAAGAAAGAAAGAAAGAAAACTCTTTCGAACTTTCGTTTCTAATTTTCTTTCATTATAATTAATTATATTCGGTTCTGCAAAATCGAAATAATTATTGTGTGTTGAGAAGACGATGTATCGCAAAAAAAAGGCGATGCATCGCCCCACTCTTTGGAGTAGGATGCTGCCAGTGAGGCGTTGCATCGCCCCACTTGCTGAAGTGGGGCATTACATCGCCTCAAAGGGCGATATTGGGGCGATTGATCGCCCCACTTGCTGGAGTGGGGCGATTGATCGCCCCCATGCACTGTTCACGTGAACAGTGCATGTATAGTGCGTGCACTGTTCACACGAACAGTGTGTGTACAGTGTCTAAATAGTAAAAAAATATTTTTTTTAAATTTTAATAATAATTTAATCGAATACACTACGTATTTAAATGATTTAAAAAATATCTAAATATTTCATACAAGAATTTATAGAGAAGTGAGTGAGTTGCGGTCTGAACACTTTACGGTTTTTGAGTCGTGACAAATTTTGCTGAGAAAACGTTGTGTTTTTTTGTTATAAAACACCATTTTACTTGCTGTTTGAATTAGGTGACTATATGACTGAATCAAGTGATTATCACGATGTTGTATTTATTCATTGTTTTTTTTATTTGGTGATTTTTTATATATCATTGTGAAAATTGAATGTTTAATAGCTTTTTAAGATTTTACACTGTTTTGATTTCTTATATGACTAGTTTTAGTGTTAGTATTCGAAGGAAAAGAACAAAGAAATCTGATGTTTAAAATTATTTTAATATTGTTAACGATAACGATGATAAAAATTTCAGAACTAAATGTAATCACTGTGAAAATTAGTAGATAGCGAAAACATCTAATTCTTACAGTGTATGTTTGATTATTTTATATTTCAATTTTTATTTAATTACATTGTCTCATGTACTATTTGTTCTTTTTATCTTTTCTTGTGGCTTTGATTTTGATATTTTACATCTATCTCGTTATGCGTTACAAAAAAGAAAATTTTTTAAGTTGTAATTAACAGACAAGTTTAGAGAGGGAGAGGAAGAAAAGAAAAACGGGAGGATCAGAACCGAGACCAGAAATCTGGCCCGGTTCTGAAAATGTTTTTGAATTTATTGATGCAAAAATTTAAAAACCGAATTTTTGTGGTCCGGTTCTAATTTCTCTAAAAATTGAATCGTCCCAACCACGATCACCCTAAAAAAATAGCAACTTAGACAATCCAAGTTGTTTTTATTATTTACTGACAGTAAAGTGTTTGAAAAACTTATATTATATTAATATAAGTTGAAAATATTTATATACGCTCAGCTCATTAAGCTCGGCTCGTTAAACTCATTGAGCCGGCTCGGCTCGGCTCGTTAGGCTCGTGGCTCGCGAGCCGGCTCGAGTTGAAAATTTTTTTGAGTCAACTCGTTAGGCTCAGCTTGTTAGGCTCGGCAGGCTCGTTAGGCTCGACAGGCTCGGTGAGCCAAACTTTTCTAGACTCGGCTCGACTCGCTCGTTTAATATCTCTACAAGCATGGAGTATTGTTTCTGAGATCAAGCATCTAGTTTTGCATGATTTTAGGTCGAGGTTTCATCGCGAGTCGCCTTCGGAGATTTCAAATTCTTGATGGATCAGAACTTTAGAGATACCCTCTTCAAGATTTGATCCAAATTTGCCTCCCTCCACTGATGATATATTTGTTTATAAGTGCTAGTTTGTTCTTTGTATTTACTGTGTGTTTTGGACATTTTGGTGTATTACTTTGGATACACTTTTTTCTTGATATGATGTTTTGTTTTACTTTTGTATCTATTTTTCCTCGACTTTAACATGATGTCTCTTTTATCATACTGTTGGCATATTTGTGCATATATCTTTGGTTGATATATAGTTATATCTTGAGTCGTTTGGTTTGCTTTTTTTCTTTGGCTAAAAGGGGAGTCTAAAAACAAATATTGTCTACCTTTTTTTAAATAATGCCAAAATGGAAGAAGTATGCATATGTTAAGGGGATAAAAAATACAAATTGTAATTAACATATGTCAACCCCAAAATGGGACTCGAGACAGAACGGGGAACATCCGACCCCAAATTCGGACCAAGTCACCCGACCATTGATTCTTAACATTTATTAAAATAACATAAGTCTAAATAAGTTAAATAAAAGCCAGACCCAGAACGATGAGCTAACAGATCCAACAAATAAAATTCAAATATAATAATAATATAATTCAGATAAAATGTGCCTAGTAAAAGCCCAATTAATTTAAATTTACAATAAAATCTAACTTCTTAAGTAAATATAAAGTTTTCGAGAAAAATATTAAATTTGAGAAACTTGCTCGCCGAACCTACTTTGGAGTTGGCAGATGAATGTCGTATTGGTTATATCCTAAAATGTGTGTCGTTGGGATGAGTTGGCTAAAATTAATAGGGATGAATTTTTTTTTCAATTTTCATGTCCAGTTTAACAATATAACAACAAATTAAAATTTGAAATAAAATAGAACTACTCATGGTCTTCGTGCATATAATGTATTATGCAATGTAATAAAAACAACGATACTAAGCAATCGCCAACACCCCCTAATCATATTTAGGATTTTACGTCTATCAACATGACACAGTCAGTAGTCTCATGCTCTGAGAGAGAGAGAGAGAGAGAGAGAGAGAGAGAGAGAGAGAGAGAGAGACGTTGATGAGAGAGATGAGTGGCAGCACAGACTATTTGTGTAACGGCACAGTTCTGACCCGCACCCCCATTAACGTTGGGTCGAGCCACCTGCGGGACTGAACACGTCACTCATGACCTTTTCCTGCAGGAGTATCAAGAATTTCATGTCCTCCCCAACTCGAACCCAGAACCTCTAGATAACATGTACGGGTTCACCTTGAGTTGGTACCACTAGGCCAGTCGTTACATAAAAGGGCGCTCTTTTACGTAACGCCCTAGTCATGACCTGCACCCCCATTAACGTTGGGTCGAGCCACCTACGGAACTGGACACGTCACTCATGACCTTTTCCTGTTGGAGTACTAAGAATTTCATGCCCTCCCCACCTCAAATCTGGGACCTCCAGATAACATCCACAGGTTTACTTTGAGTTGGTATCACTAAGCTTGTCATGACCTCAAATGGGGCCGCGACGCATGAGTTGACATCACTTGGCATCACATTTAGACTTCACTTTTAAATTTGGAAACTTTCACGTAAAATTTTTTGAAAATTTAAAACGAGCGAAATGTGGGCTTTAAGCTTCCTTACATATTTTAAAATAAGGAAAAAATATTTAGGAAGTCATTTGGGAGAAAACATTTCAAATGGGTTGAGATTTAAAAAAAATTTCAAAAACAAGTCGGGTGGTGCGGCCACGGCCGAAGCGCACGGGCAGCCAGCGTGCGTCGCCCTGTCAGCGTGTGCGCATCGCCCTAACGCAGCATGCTCGTCACCCTGCTGGCACCCGGATGTGAGCGCTGTGCTACCTAGGTCGCGCGCGTCGGCCAATCGATCGACCCTCATCAGCCGATTGGTCGGCACCCTTCCTGCCCGTGCATTGTCGAGGCCATCATGGGCCGATTGATCACGCGCCCAGCGCCGATCGATCGGCAAATCACCTGTCGAAGTACATCAGGCGGATCGATCGCTCTCCCAGCACGGATCGATCGGCAGGCACTCTGCTTGCGCCTCGCCAACAACACAAGGCGCCAATCGATCTAATACACAACGCTGACCGATCGGTTGGGTACGCCCCGCACACTCCCTGTGCAGACGCCGTGCTCCGCGTGCCCACCAAGCACACCTGCGCGCTCGCCGCGCTCACCAGCACCTTTTTTTTCCTCTTTTCCTCATTTTCTTCATTTAAAACATAATAATACTTCATCACATTCACATACAACCTTCAAACCTTCAAAACAATGTAACACCATTTTTAAATCCACCAGTTTTCGATCAAAATACTCGTAAACATAAAAACGTACTTTAAAAAAGTGAAAATTTGGCATTGAAATATTTTCTTACAAAAAACATCCAAATCCCAAACAGTTCCAGTATTTTCCCAAAACATGGATAGTTCTATACATAAACTTTAAATCAAAACACTTATACCCCAAAATGCACATGAAATCACCCACGGGTCAAAATAGCCGGACAGCCACAAACACCCCGCCATGAACTTGCCCTCTAACTGCTCCTACGCATCGAGTTGAGGCTCGAAGTCCTTACCTGTAATGTCTTCACCTAAATCACGAGGTTCAAACTATGAGCCTAATGCTTAGTAAACAGGTGCAATGAAATAAATGGTCGTGCATGCATGATCATAAAACTTGTTTTTTTTCTGTATTTTCTTTACATTCACATAATATAGGTTAAGTAGAATTTACGTGGGGAGTAAGCATATACATAACATAACATGGACCACCGAAGTGGACAACATAACATGGACCACCAAAGTGGACAAACATAACCACACTCAACCACGACCCACAACTCAACCGATTACGTACATTACATAGTCTTGTTTTTCTTACGTAAAATATGTACATAAAACGTTTTGTATATTTTACTCAAAACATGATGCGTGTAAACCATTTTGTATGCTACATTTGGAAAAAGATATGATGTTCGAGGGATGAAGTGACATATATATAAACATAATCCTTCATAACGTTAACAATAAACGAAACATAGCCTATGCTAAAGGGGAAAGACTCAATACCTGACAACAACCTAGCTTACGAACACTATCCATACACATAGCCCCATAGGAGTCACAATGTATTGAAAACATCCATCAAAACGCTAACATCTTAGTACCCTTGTGATGTAGGGCCGAAACCTAACACCAACTTACCTTGTGTCCTTTGTGAGCTTCGTTCACTTTTTCGTTGTAAAGTCGAATCTAAAACATTACAATCCAGGCATCAATAATTGACTCTTATAGAACCACAATCTAATAAGCTAATTTAACTTCCTATCAAACATATAGCAATTATATCAAAATTCCTAAGGCATTTCCCTAAGAATTTCGGTATAGCCTCCCCGTATTATGCACTATCCCCAAAGTTTCGAAACAATTCCAACATAATTTACCCCAACATCAACCACTAAACCATGGAATTCAACCACATAAACACTTCTCCTTCCAAATTTATCAAGCACACAATCCATACATCAATGTCTAACAATTTAAACTAATTAAATGAACCCTTACACCAATTTTTTCGTGCACTCCTTTTAAGCCATCAAAACTCATATGTTTTTCAACAATTCATCAACCCAACACTAGCATTTAAACCCTAAAACTTCCAAATACCCAAGGAAAAGTAATTGTTACCTTAAATCCTCAAGGAAAGAGGTGGATTTGAACTAATCTTCAAGAGGGAAGGAGAAAAACCAAAACCCTAACAAACCATGAGAGAATGATCTATCAAAACTAACTTTTCTAACCAATAAACTAAAACCCATTGATAAACCACTAAATCATTACCTTTTATCTTCAAAAATTGGAGGAAGAAAACTTGAGGAGAGCAAGAGAGGAGCTTGGTGTGAGGGAGATGTTCTGTAGAAGGAAAATGGAGGAGCAACATGGGAGAGAAGAGAAGGAAAGAGAGGAGAAGAGAGAGAATGGTGGTTGGGGAGTGTTTGGATGTGGGGTTTGTAAAAACTATAGAAGAAGCTCTTTGCAATTTGATCCTTCATTTTCACCTAATTCGTATCGTTGCCCTTTTTGTTGTTTGCCTTCAAAATTCCTGTTTTGGCTATCCTATTTTCCTCATTTTAAGGTTTTTGGTTCTCAATTCCTCTTTCTTTTATTTGATAAATTTCTAAAATTTATCAGGAATTCTATGCTCCTAGGTCGGGAGATTCGAAAAACTCTCGGGTGTTACAATTTGTCATCTTAAGGAGGGAGAAAGAAGCTTTTTCCTTATCTTGCATATGTATTTCTGAGAGGTAAGGAAACTCGTAAGGAATTAATTTCTTTCTTTACTTTTTTTATATTTTTTAAAAATAAAATTATGATTACAACAAGATATATATCTTAGTTTTGTAACACAAAATTATCTCAAGACATATAACATATATTAAGGGGTAGAGCACAGATAAACAACTTAAAATGACTTATGTTTGTCTTCATAAAAAAAGAGGAGATTGTTAGCTTAAAGAGAATTAGATTTAATTTGTTTTGACGATAAGTATGCTAAATTGTGTAATTAAGTCTAAGTTGTTTAGTGTTAAATAATTTGATTAAAAATTTTGATTATCTGCCTTATTTTTAAATCTCTTTCACGAGGGCTATCTGGGAGTGTTAATGTGTGTTCAAGTCTCTTTAGCAATTGTTAAAGTTAATAGGACTTGAATGATGAAAATCAATACATGTCAACACATAAAGAAACTACTAAAAACCCGCAAGAACAGGAAGTGTCGAGTAGTCTCACATAGTGTCTGTAACACCACAAGAAACCCCGCGTTTCTGGTGCGCTACAGTGCATCTACACACTACACACATACTAACACTTGACATAACACACTCAATTTAATACTTCTTTTGTTTTCAAATCATTTTCAAAAAAACATTTGTGAGTATGAAAAATTTTCGACTCGATTCGAAAACAATTTGCGTCCCGAAGAGGGAACACGAAATCCTCAACATAAAAACTACGCAGCGGAAAAGAAAACCATTTAAAATAGTTTATGATAAAACAGTAAGACTTGAAATCCTAGGAAAAATCCAACGCACCCCTCGAACTACACAATTCGGTACTGCGCGCTCATGTCCCCACTTCGACATCCCGCGCGCACTCTTGCAGTGCCGCACGTGCCAACTCCACATCACTGTATCTTGCGCACGCTCACAATACCACGTGCCCCACGCACCCTGCCACTGTACAGCACGTCCGCGAGCAAGTTCTCACCAGGCGCCGCACGACCCGTGAGCACCCGCAGGGCCGCGTGCCCCGCGCACCTGCGATCACACCGCACTCCCACGCTCATCTACCCTTCTCTAACATTCACTGTTCACATCTCAACCCATTCCATATCCACTCGACTCCTAACCTCTCTACTGAAATTTCGGTAGAGTAACGGCTAAAAACTGACTATCCCAAAATTTAAACCCTGCACACAATTCACCATAATCCAACAATATTTAACTATCAACCATCCAGAGAAAACCACCATAACAAAATCAAAGTTTAAGGACAACAAAAACCCATCAAATACAAATGAAGAAAGTCCCCAATATAGAGTAATATCATACTCTAACATATAACAGTACGTACGTGTCCCCAAAACACTACAACCCCTCTATACAATTTCAAAAGAAATCAACGTCTATACAACTCCGCTGTCTACACAAATACCCGACATAAAATAATAAATCCACTATCACCTACCACCACCACGGGTCGGGTCGCCCTAACAAAATCCGCCATCCGGTGCCTCAAGCGCACACCGCCAACCATCCTACGCCTCTGGACTAGGCTCTCGAGGCTCACCAGCAGTATCGTCAACACCTACACCACAGAACACACAACATAAGCCTAACGCTCAGTAAGTAATGCGATATGAAAGTAAAACCCGATAATGCAATCCTATCACATGCAGTCTCTACACTCACACTCATGTTGTCACATCTGTGACGCGTAGTGCAGCCGCATTAGGGTAAAGAGGAACCTCATGCCACCCTACACCCTGACACGTCGCCACCGTCCCGGACTCCCCAGTTACGAGGCCCACAAGCTTGCACACACGCATCACCACACGACAATCACATCAGGGTAAGAGTGTACCTCGCGCCACTCTACACCCTGACACGTCGTCCCCGTTCCAGCCTCCCCAGCGCGGGGCCACAATTGCCACACACACACGTTTCGCGATTGCCCAGCCGGCCCACCCCTCGAGTAGGATCCGCGACTGGTGTTGCACTAGCCCACACACTAGTAGGATCCGCGGTACCACTGCCCATATCCTCACCGTCAACACATTCACGGCGCATGACGGCCCAGCCGGCCTACCCCTCGAGTGGAATCCGCGACTGGTGAAGCACCAGCCCGCACATTAACGGGATCCGCGGTACCACTGCCACACGTCTCACCACATACTCAAAACATGCTCAAAACTATTTTTGTTCACGTTTTTAAAATATGATGCATGTCAAACAATACGCACGCACACCACAATCAATCACATAAACCCTAAAGTTCTACAGTGTAGGCTCACTTGGGCAAAAGACATGCATGCACTACTTACCTGGCGTCCTAAGCTCGCTTGACGCACAGCTTCGCCAAAAAGTGTCTCAACCTAAAACACAAACAACCACTCATCAATATTTATCTCAAAATCCACCAAATAACTAAAAATAACATTCCTTAACTACACTCATGAAATTCCAACTAAAATGGGCCATTGGTTTGGTTTGGCCGAAAACCAGCCTAAAGTTCAGACGCGCATAACTTTTGCGTCCGTTAACGGAATCGAGCGATTCAAGTGGCTGAATGTCCCCTTGGAAACCTAGTTTAATATATTAAGACGAATTTTAAAACGGTAAGCCGCGGACAGACGAAAAACGCTAAAAACCGAATCTGCCACTTTTATCAAATTTCACATTTTCACTTCTCTTCAACCAAAACTCACTCGCAACTAGTTATACGCATCAAAAATGGCTATGCTACTTTCACACGTCGAATTTCTATGAAAAACGCTCGCTAATTTGACTTGGACCAAAATCCGACATAAACTTCTGACGCTCATAACTTTTGCGTCGGATATCAGAATCGAACGATTCTAGCGGCCATACGTTCCTCTAACAACCTATTTTTAACTCACAAAACAGAATTTAAAACGATCAACCTAAGTCTAGCCAAAACGGCCAAAAACAGAATCTGTTTTTATACGAAAAATAGCCGAAAATTCATCTTCGATCAAATCTCACCAATTCTTTCACCCAAAAATCACATTTCGATCTACCAATGCACACATTAACAATTTGAAGAGTTCCTAATTAGAAAACAACATGGCAGCACCAAAATCCTTCATGGTTTTTCTCCTCAAAACCGAGAATCCTCAATCGGTTCATTGAACCCTGAACCCCTCCCTCATTCCTTATAATTTATCCCATAATCCTCTGAAATGCAGAGGGCAAAATGACCCCACGCTCGACCATCAGAGCGGGGAAAAAACTGAAGGGGAAACTCCCTATTCCAGGTCAGTTTCGTCGCGGGAGAGCCGAGCCACACACTGGCTCCAGCACACGCACACACTACACTCTAAAATGCTTCGACGACCGAGTCCTACTGTCGGGAATCCAAGAACAACCGAGCTTCCACGCTCGGTCGACAGAACCAAAGAAAACAGGGGAGAACTCACCTTTGGTTTCTCAGCGCGGGAAGGCAAGACAGCTCATCTGTTCAGTTAACTAGAGTACTCTGAGCACCGGCGTCTCTTCCTCGGCGGTCGGTCGTCGGTGATTTCTCCTCCCGATCTCTCTCTCGCTCCCCTTTCTCGGCCGTGCGACACTCGGTGGAATGGCTTCCACCCGAAGCCATTCCACCATATATCATTTTTTTTTATTTTAAATAAA
>CM039519.1:3347404-3363287 GCA_022433055.1 Begonia peltatifolia | reverse complement strand
CCCCCCCCCCCCCCTCCAATTTCCCGGCACTTCCCCGTCAATACATCAGCCAAAATTACCGAAGATGGAGGGGGAAGGGGCCGAGCCTTACACTCGGCCAAACCGGACAGAACAGACAGAGGGAGGAAGAGAGGCTTACCGAGCAAATGGAGTTCTGCGCGCAACGGAAAAAGCAATATTCCAGTAAGGCACCCAAATTGCCGATGGCAGAGCTGGTCAGCAACCCGCCCTTCGCGGTCGTCGGCAGAACACGCTCGGCCTCGCTACCTTCGAAAATTCGAGCTACAGCAACCAAACGACTCCGAATCGCCGGAGAAGAACCACTCGGCCGCGGTTTCGCTCACACCCTCGAGTTCGACGTCCACCGATCGAAGATCGCACCTCCACTCTCGATCGCCCTCTCTCCCTCGCGCCACTCCCCTGCTTCCCTCGGTGGCAAGGGAAAACAGCCGAATGGCTTCTTCCCGAAGCCATTCGGTTGTTATGTGAGATTTTTTTTTTTTTTTTTTTTTTTTTTTTTTTTTTATATACCAAATTACAAAACTGCCCTCACGTACTTAAATCTTCCGTAATTTCGTTAATCTCTCGATCTCCCGAATTGAGATTCCGAAAAAAAATCGCAAAAGTAGGCTCCGAGTCTTATAATTTGAATCTTTTCCGTTGAAATATTTCTCAAAACTCCGACCAGGATTAAACTAAAAATTCCAGAAATTAAAAATAAAATCCGAAATTCCCGGGTTATTACAAGATCCCTTTAGGAGAAAGAAATCTCTCAAGATTAAAAATTACAACAGTTGAAGGAATCAATTAAGAATAGCAATATTCAAGCAATAGAGCTCGAATCCATCTAATTGATTATTTTTTTATTGTTAGTGTATTTGGAGTTTATGCAGGTTCATTCACTGTTTAGAGGCGAGAAAAGATGGGGAATGATGAGTTTCACAAACTTCACTCTGCTCAAATCGACAAGCGATCAATACTTTGAGGGAAAGTGTTGACCTGTCATGCATTTCAGTGAGGACCAGAGGGTTGAAAAGGTCAACGGTTAGCAGGAGTGCGACTGTCGAGCCAGGGTCAACACTTTTGGAAAAAGTGTGGACTGATGCTAAACTCAAGAATTTGAAGTGTCGACCGCTTGATAGACTGATCGACACTTTGTGAAATCCAAGAGTTTCAAGTGTCGACTACTTCAGAAGTGTCGTTCGCACGACCTTTATCAGAGTTTCAAGTATCAATCGTATGACCTTCTTTTTGGAAAATTTTATCATCTTGGCAAAGTTCGCAATGGTTTATAGAGTTCTAGATTAGGTTCATACCCTCGGTATAGATCCATCTATGGTTTCCCTTAGTGTTGAGTGTGATATTCATGACTATAGTTTTTTTTTAGCTTGGATGAGTTTGTTGATTTTGAGCCAATAACAGAGGTTGTCACTTTTGTACAGAATAGTAATAGTCATCGTCGAAGTAGATATTTTATTCTTTCTGCATTACATGTTTTGGAAAACTATTATTTTGGTGAGTTTCCACCTATAAAAGTATGACAGGGTCTGGTCGACAACACATTGATTTTATATGTATATGTACATATAGTTTTCTCACGTTTATTTTTTGTTTTATCTTCATTATTCATTCTTTGCAGAATGAGATATTGTTACATAAGAACGAAATTTATATTCCACCACTATAATCATCAAAGCAAAAAATTCAAGAAGAATTTCAATCTACCAAGAGAGCACTCTTGTACCCTTTGCACTTAAAAGAGAATTGGGCCTAATGTGTACTCATAAGGAATGGCTAAAGATGTCCAACGATAGCCAATTGTTGGGCGTGCCAACAAAATAAAGTAGAGTCTTTGAGTCCCGCAGGTTTGCTTCATCTACTACTTAGAGCAAAACAGGTGTGAAATGATATTTCATTATATTTTATTGAGGGCATTCTAAAGTCTTTTGAGTTTGAAGTGATTATGGTTGTGGTTGACAAACTAACTAAATTTGTTCATTTTTACCAATAAAATATTTATACACTACAAAATCAGTGGTTGAATTATTTTGCAGCGAAAACATTTACATGGGCCTCCTTTGAGTATAGTTAATGAAGGATACCGAGTTTGTAAACACTCGTATTTTTGTGATTAATTAAATTCAATGTGTCAGATTTTTGCATTATTGACTCATGACTTGTCTTGAGTTGACTCGTTTTGTCTTATATAGCTACGTTGAATTCTTCGTTAATTTTTAATAAAATCGGTAATTTGAGAAATTACCATGTAGCTGAATTGGAAGACATGATGTTGAGTAATTGAGAATTTATCTTGAGTTATATATGGAATAACGTTCAGGTTATAAATAAATTAAGGATTTAGTAAAGTTGTATTTAAGATAATTAGATTTATTTTAAATAAAAGAAAATGAATTGAAAAAAATGGGGTATTTGGAAATAAGAGTGAGAAACCCTAATTTTTCTTGATTTGTGTGCAGCTGCCAAGATCGGAAGAAAGGAAGAAGGAGAGAGGTGAAGCCCATTCAAACCTAAAACTCATCTCCTCTTTATTTTTTGGAAAAATGGAGGTTTAATTAGGTTGGGGAATGGATTCAAGAAACGGAGCTTGAATCTATTCGATTATTTTTTTATTGTTGGTGTATTTAGAGTTTATGTAGGTCCATTCGACGTTTGGAGGCAAGAAATGGTACGAAAAGGCAAGTTTCACAAACTCCACTCTGTTGGAATCGATCAGCAGTCAACAATTTGAGGGGAAGTGTTGACGATCTTGCATTCCAGCAAGAACCCGAGGGTTTAAGGGGTCGACACTTAACAAAAGTGTTGATTGTTGAGCAAGGGTTGACACTTTTGTAGTTGACACTTTTGGAGAAAGTGTCAACTGATGCTAAACCTGAGAGTTTGAAGTGTCAACCACTTGATTGAAGTGTCAATCTCACGGTCTTTATCTGAGTTTCAAATGTAGACTACTTGAGTGCAGTGTCAACCATACAACTTTTATTTTTGGAAAATTTTATCGTCTCGACAAAGTTCTATTTCGAATTGGTTTCCTACTCCTGCTATAAGACCTATCCATGGTTTTCTTTAGTGTTGAGTGAGATATTCATTGTAATGGTTTGAAAATTTTTAGTATTTGGTTGTCATAGTATTTTGAGAGTTTTGAAGAATAATATGTAAAAATATATTGTAAAAATTGTATAAAATAAATTGTGTAAAGTCTTTGGATGAATTTGATAATTTAAATAATTGAGATTAGATTAAAGTCAATTAAGATTAACAATTAACTAAATTAGGTTTATTAGTAAATAATCAAAGATCTAAGGGCAAAATTGTCTTTTTCTCTAGGATAACTATGGTTTAAGGGTAATTAACCATTAAACACTATTCAAAATGGGTTAAGTAGCATCTTCGGGTGGATTTCATGTTGAATAAGAAGAAAAGTAAGAGAGAGAGAGAGAGAGAGAGAGAGAGAGAGAGAGAGAAGAAAAGAAAAGAAAAAGTTATAGAGATAGGAGAAATACCGAGAAGAGAAACCGTGGGAGAAAATGGGAAAAAGGGAAGGGGAGACCTGAGATTCATCAATATGTGCTTTAGGATAAATTGTTCAGCTCGTTAAGAGGAACGTTTTGGCGTAGAAGTCGTTTGATTCAATGGAGCTTTGTAGAAAAAGTGAAGGAACCGACATACGGTAAATATGTCTAACGATTAAAATAGTTAAATTGGACTTTATTACCTTTATAGGTGGAGATAAATTTAATTATTGTCTTGGATCTGGATATGATAGAATTTATTGAAATGATTGAAGTGAAATTGGATGTTGAAGTAAGGAATTTCATATTGTTTTTATTCAAATTGATAATGATTTGTGAAAATGGTTTATTTCAAATATTTTATTGAAATGTGTTGAAACGATAACTTGCGTTGAATTGAGCATAATTGGTTTTCAAAACCATTGCATTGAATTGGACCCATTGATTTCAAATATCATTGCATAGGTGAGTGTGTTATTTTAAAAATACATGACACGTGCTTTATAACTGTTTTTAAAGTATGCATTTTAGGAAGGAGGAAGTTGGAAGCCATTATAACATAAAAACTCATTGGGTTGGACTTGCCTCTTCATGTGGGATGAATATGACTATGCAAATTATTGGGAACCTTACGCAAAACGTCCTCCTTAAATTAAAAATCCTTAAATTCTCGAGAAGAATAAGACAAGAGGAATCTATAGCCCTACCGGAGAAAGCCCGGAGACTGTAGGTGGTTTACAGTGATATGAGTTGTTTTGTAAAGATAATTACATTTTTACATTTTAATTTAAATGTAAAAAATTACATTTTAGAAATTCATATGAAAAATAGTTCTAAATTCTGCATTATTATATTAAATTGTATTGGATTTAATTATTGTTAAAAACAGTTTGAAAAAATCATTGGATGGATTTTAAACGGTTTGAATTACGAATATATATGCATTTTTATATAAATGATATGTATTTCAAATCAAAATATAATTAATTTAAGATGATTTTAAAATAATCATGATTAAGTGGAGATTAGCGTATGGGCCTAGATAGTGTGGATAGAGTCTGAGTTAGGTACTCTAGTTGCTAGATTTATTTGCTGGACTAATGGCTCATTATTGTGGGTATTCATATTTTTCAGATATTAAGGACATTCACCAGGACGGAGAAACCAAGGCAAGATAAAGTGTACAATGAGGCATAGGTGAAAGATCGCAGTTAATGGTTTCCGGGTTGGAAAGTCACATGTCGTGACTCATAAGCATTTTATATTTTTATTTGCTTCCGCTAGAATACTCTTTGATAATGATGTAAACATTCAATATATGGAATGTATTTTGTATGATATATTTGATTGAATAGATCTTAATTCAAGATGCCACGTATGAGGAATATTGTATGTTGTTTAGAAGTTCTCACTTAGGGAATGTATGTTTTAAGGTGGTCATTACGAGAATCTTCCAAATTCGAGAATTCAATTGTCGGGATCCAGTTTGGGGAGAAATCAGATCGGGCCCTGACAGTTTGGTATCAGAACTATACATCATAGTTCTAACTAGATACGAGGGTTAGTAACTATGTTTAGAATGTCTCTTGTATTTTCTTGATGGTGAACGTTTATCTAATTAATATGTGATTTATTGTAGATGGATGAAGAATGATCTATAAGTGGGAATGAGAATCATGATGATGAGATTACGGAGATGCGGAGAGCTATAACAACTGTAGCAGATATCATGAGTAGGAATATTGCTCAACTGAGCACTGAAAGGATTGAGAGTACGGACTCGATTGAAATGAAGTTGATGGATAGGTTTTAGAAGCTTAAACCTCTGATGTTCACGAGAAAGAATAAACCAGACATAGCTGAGGAATGGTTGAGGCAAATTAAGAAGAAGTTCAAAATAGTGGGAGTTCCGAATTTTTTTTAATATATAAACCTTATGGGTGGGCGCATGTTTTAAACATGCATAACATCGCTTTATAACTGTCTTTAAAGCATGCATTTGAAGAAGAAGAAAGTTAGAAGCCATGGTAACATAAGAACTCATTAGGCTGAACTTGTCTCTTCATGTGAGATGACTATGACTATGAAAATGATTGGGAGCCTTATGCAAAACGTTCTCCCTGTGTTAAAAATTCCTAAATCCTCGAGAAGAATAACATAAGAGGGGTCTACAGCTCTACCAGAGAAAATCGGGGAACTGTAGATGGATTACAGTATTATGAGTCATTTTAGAAAGAGAATTATATTTTTACATTTTAATTTAAATGTGAAAAACTACATTTTCGAAATTCAAATGAAAAAATAGTTTTAAATCCTGCATTATTATATTAAATTACATTGGATTTAATTATTTTTTAAAATAATTTTGAAAAAGTGGTTGGATGAATTTTAAACGGTTTGAATTACGAACACATGCATTTTTATATAAATGACATGGATTTCAAATCAAAATATGATTGATTTAAGATTATTTTAAAATAACAATGATTAGGTGGAGGTTGGTGTATGGGCATGGATAGTATGGATAGGGTCTAAACTATCTACTCTAGTCGCTAGTTTTATTTGCTGAGTCAATGGCTCATTATTGTAGATATTCATATTTTTCAGATATCGAGAACATTTATCAAGACGGAGAAACCAAAGCAAGATAAAGTATACAATGAGGCATAGGTGAAAAATCACGACTGATGATCTTTGGATTGGAAAGTCACGTGTCGTGACTCATGCGCATTTTTTATTTTTATTAGCTTCCGCTAGAAAATGGATAAATACATATTATATAAACTACATGGATATTAGATATAGTGTATGATAAATATCTAGTTGATGTTGTGTAATAAATTGTTTGAAAGATATCTTATTTTAAGATATTAGGTACAATCAAGACGAGTTTAGTTAGAAATACAAATGTATCCATGTAATTTGAAAACTCGAAGTTTATTTAAGTTATTTCCCACCTTGGGAATCCAAATCGTCGGGACTCGTCGGGTCGGGTCCTGACATTCACTACTATTGTTTTTTTCGGACAAGTTTGCTGATTTCAAGCAAGTACTAGAGGTTGTCGTTGTTGTATGGAAGATGAATAGTCATCGTCGAGGTAGGAATTTTATGTTTTTTGCAGTGCATTGAATGTTTTTAAAAAACTATTATTTTGATGGGTTGCCACCTGTAAAGTATGACGGGCCTGGTTGCTAGCATGTTAGTTTTATACTTATATGTACGTATAATATTCTCACGTTTATTTCAGGATATATTATATATGGTTTTGTTGTGATCATTGAGAGAATGAACCCTCTTAATATTTTGGACATTTTAGTATAAAAGTATCACAAGACTATCTTGTAATACCTTTTGTTGTGCAAAAGTTGTATTGTTTACACGTACGAAAAATGACAGTAGGGCAATGATGACACATTCATTAGGTTTTGAATCCCTAAACTTGATTACAATGTTGATTGTTTGAGTTGGTGTCGTGGTTGACTGTTAGTCGCCAACTGCTTGGGTGGCGAGCAGAATCTCTAAATTGCTAGCACAATTTTTCTTTGATCCCATGAGAAATTGTTGGGTCTTCAAATTATTGTGTTTCTATGATACTGCGTCGTAGAGTCCTTATGTGACTTTTTTTTTTCACCAGGGATATTTTCTGTGGAAAGCGGTGAGCTTTATTTTTTATGTATAGCCACCTATGTACGTGACATGTTTTACAACTACCTCACTGAGCGTTCATTGGGTGCTTTTTGATAAAAAGAAGAAAAGATGTTTCTTCAACAGTTTTGTAAACTCATGTATAGTATTAGAATGAAGATGAAACTAGTTTTTAAAATAAGATGCATTGGGTATAATATTTCTACTAAGTTCACTCACCCTAAAATAAGATGCATTGGGTATAATATTTCTACTACGTTCACTTACCATAACTACTCCCTCCCCATCCAGGCAAAGAGAAGCGTAGTTAGCTTCAATGGAGTTTGGAAGATGTTGCTTGTTATTTATTTCCTAGTAAAAACTATTTTGTAACCCTTGTAAGAATTTAGTTATTTAGTTTGGAACTATAAACTTAAACAATGGATGAGAGTCATTTACTTTACTGAACAGTTGAATATTGTTAAGTATATTATTGTATTGCAATATTTACTGGAGATTTCACTATGTGGGTTTGGTCTTGTGTATACTTTAAAGACTTCTGCTGCAACCCTACCTTTGGGTTGGGTGATCAGGTTCTATTGTCAAGAATCGGGTCACCTAACTCAGCGTTTTTGCTCAAGCTCGTCCCCAATTCGTGATAGGGTTTTTCAACCGACCAAACTGAACATGAATTCGACCTACCATCCACAAACTGATGGGCAAGCAAAAGTTTTAAATATTTGTTTGGAGGTGTATTTAAGATGTTTGGTGTCGGAACAATCAAAGTAGTGGAGTCGTTGGTTGCATTGGGCTGAATTTTGGCACAATACTAATTTTCATGGAACAACTCAAATTACCCCATTCAAGGCATTGTATGGTCGCAACCCTCCAACCCTCATTCGTTATTGCGGTGGAAAAATAGCTATTGGCTGTGGAACAGTAGCTGAAAGAGCAAGATAAACAATTGAAATGGTTAAAATTCAATTTATAGCGTGCTCAAAATCGTATGAAAAAATATGCGGATGGTTCGTGAGTGGAGAAAAATTTCAATGTGGGAGATACAATTTGGTTAAAATTAAAGCAGTATCGCCAAACCACTATCTACGGTCATTCCAATGAGAAGTTGGAGCCCAAATATTATGACCCATTTTTTATTCTAGATTGAGTTGGTCTAGTAGCATACAAGCTCCAACTACCACCCAGGTCATAGATCCATCATATTTTCCACATCTCGAAGCTAAAAATTGTGATGGGTAATCATGCAATAGCAATAACAACAGTGGTACCGGGACAAGGGAATGAGTTTGAAAGTTTGTTTCAAGAGAAGCTGCTATCTACTCGAATCGTACTTAATTAGCTAAAAGTTTTGATTCAATGGGAAGGTAAAATGGAAGAGGAAGCTATGTGGGTATGGTTATTAGACATTAAGATGCATTTTCCTTATGTTCATCTTGAAGACAAGGTCATCTCAAACGAAGGGAGTAATGTGGCGAAGGACAAGAATAACTATTTGGGAAGACGTCTAGTAGGAAGAAGGATGTGTTTCTTCAAGGGTAAAGTGGAGAATGAGTCATGTTGAGCTGTTTAGTTAAGATTTGGGGTGCAAGGGAACTAATTGTTTGTCAGCGTGACGGGTAGTGGAGATGTCATGAGAAAATAAGATGGCATTAGTCTGGGAGAGATATCTAATTATTTTGTCATATGTTTTTTGTGACAATGGTTGCTCTCTATTTTCCAATTGCATCAACCTTCTTTCGAAACGTTGCTCCATGGCTTTAACTTATTGTTTGAGAATTTCAAATCACCTTTCGTTGTCGACGATTTTCTTTCTAATAGATTTATCAGCTATCAAATTGAGGTTAAAATTCTTGCTCCGATACTAATATTTAATGGTGGCCTCACTTTTTAAATAGAAAACAGAAATAAAAATGTGTAAATAATAAAAATAAAATATTGAAATAAAACTAAATCATTATTCATGGCTTATTTGGGTGCTTATCCTGCATCCGTTCTATACTCAATTTTTTGCCCCTAAATTGTAAATTTTAGCTTGCTTGGTGACATATACTTTTCCGATGACCGGGCGACCTTTTGGAGTCACCAACTTTGTGACACATACCATGTCGATCATCCCCTCGGTTTTATCCACTCTGGATGCGATTGTTGTAACTGTTCTTCATGCCTTTCTCTTTCGAGACCTCTTTAGGAATGATGTTTCAGTAGCAATGGGCGACGGAAAGCCGAAACAACATAAAACTTCGTTTCTTCCAAGTTTATGAACGTACTACCAACACATGGAATTGAAAGAGCCAAGAAGTGGGATAATGGCTCATTCATGGGCTACTGTGCGTGTTGTTTTGTTAATTATGTGCTGAATCTCTGTCTTTGGTTTCTTAAGTTCTCAAAATACAACGAAGATGACGACAGTGACCCAAATTCCATGGTGTATATACGGTATAAGAGAGGAAGATATGGGATGATAGCAGGAGGGATAGTTTATTACCATGCAATTAGGGTTCTTCATCCCTGATCATGAAAAGCTCGACTCACCGACAAAGACAGAGCTTGGATCCAACATTCAACAATGAAGCACCAGTTTCATTCCAAACACAATCAATAACTCTTTCCTTCTGCTTTTTCTCCCCTCCTTTGCCCCCACCAGATTTGCTCTTCGTCGGAAGCACGATTTCTCCTTTCAGCACCGGAATCTTCATGATGTCCGACAGCTCTCCGAATTTCTTCCTGAACTTCTCCACTTGATCGTCGTTCAACAGTAGAGCCGATCGGCTTCCCAGGTAGAACGGGTGGTTGCCGGACCAAACATCCACCGCGTACTCCTTAGTCACTCCCGTCGTCACCACCAGCTCCTCGTTGCAGTAAACCTAAGCTTACTCGTGGAACTCCGGATGTATATCCTTCTTCCGACAAAAAATGACGGCTCGGAAATTCCTAGCTCCACTCGACTAAATCAGGCTGAACTAGGTCGCCTGATCGGGCGGCATTATAGGGCGGGATGAGGCTCGGAAGAGATATTTTGAAGGTAGAAGGAGGTTTTAGAGATGGGAAGGACAAGTGAAAGGAGATGGATTTGGAAGAGAAGCAAAAATGATCAAATAATGCCAAGAAGTAGGAGAATGGCTGATTAATGGGCTCTTAAAATCTCTATTATCCCTCTGTCTAGGGTTTCTTAAACATCTTCAATTCCAAAACCCTAGTTTTGATTTCTTTAAACATGAACAAAAAACAAATAGAGAAGCAAGTGTATTGGGCTTTGCGAAGATATGTGATAAACGCCCTAAATTGTGTAATTCGAATTTAATTGGGATTTATTTTTCTCCAAAAGTTTACACCTCAAGAAGGAAGGCTCTTCCTTTTCTGCCATTCAACCAGTCTCGATGTCCCTTTCCTTCTCTCTATCTCTCTGCAATTTCATAGAAGAATCCAAATCTCCAATCTCCGATTCTTTTCTCCTTTGATTTCTTGGGCTGTTTTCAGTGAGGGATCATGTCATGGGGCGAGCCCATCCCAGCCAATGAGGAGCTGGACATTGAAAGGGAGGCGCAGCGAAACTCGAAAACATAGACAACAACCGAATGCTGACGTGGATGCCAGCGTGTAAGAAACCGTTAGAAGAAAGAGAGAGAGAGAGCATAAATGAAGGAAGTCTGCAGGCGAAGAGGGAGAGAAGAAGATTTTCTGTTTTTCATTTTCTTTGTTCTTGGGTAGTATTGAACGAAAGGAGAATAGAATCTGTTTTCCATTCAAACGAACTTTACGTTTACATAACAATTGGTATCAGAGCAGCGCCGATCCGCCATGGCTGAAACCAGAGCAAAAACGAACGAGGAATCGTTGAAGAAACTCACCGGAAATTACCAGGAACTTCACAAGACGATCACCGACATTACCACGTAGCTGGCGACCTCCGATCAAAACCTTCAAGAGCTGCACGTCAGACAAGAGCGATTGGATCAATCCGTTAAGGCATACATGCAGGAGTCAACGGCGAAACACGACACCATGCTCACTCTGTTAACCAAACTGTCCCGAGCCAGAACGGAAGCTGAACTGAAAGCTCCAGCGGGCGTCGAAACATGGCAGTCATCACCGGCGCGAGGGGATTCTCTTCCTTCATCGAGTACACAAGTCATCGGGGTGGGGGAGGAGAAAAATCCGACCGTAGTTGGTGACAATGGCCAAAGAAAATCTCTGCCACCCGACCCCTGCCTCACCCTCTTCTCACGAACACCACTGGTTCCACAGCCGCATCCACCCCCATGGGCTCCATGGCAAGTCCCCACACCGAGACTCCCGCTGTTTCTCCTCAACCCACCGGAGTACCCACGATACGATCACCAGCTCATGAGATTTCCGAAGCTCGAGCTGCCGTATTTCTCCGGAGACAATCCACAAGAATGGGTTCGAAAAGCGGACCGATATTTCGACCTCCACCGCACTACGGAGGGACAGAAATTAGAGATGGCATAATTATTTCTAAGGGAGAAGGCCGACGTATGGTACCATGGATGGGTGACGACTCGACCCGCAGCCACCTGGCGACAATTTACGACAGCCCTGTGCAAGCGTTTTTCAGCCAACCCCGGGGAAAATATTCTCGAGACTCTCAGCAAAGTGACACAAACAGGCACTGTCTCAACCTATCTAGAGCGATTCAAGGAGCTGAAAGCTCAAGCCCAGTTATGCTTACCCGATATGCCAGAATCCTTCTGGATTGCCGGTTTCACCAATGGCCTGAAAGAGGAGTTAAGGGCGATGGTTAAGATTACCCGAGCGACGACCCTAGAACAGGCAATTGAGGTAGCTACACTTC
The DNA here is from genome assembly GCA_022433055.1 of Begonia peltatifolia. Taxonomy (NCBI): domain Eukaryota; kingdom Viridiplantae; phylum Streptophyta; class Magnoliopsida; order Cucurbitales; family Begoniaceae; genus Begonia; species Begonia peltatifolia. Next base: position 3,351,305 of record CM039519.1, on the reverse strand, counting down.
AGGAATCTACACTGGGTGTTCTCACAAAGGGCTGGAGATCAACGCGACAGTACCTAACCACCAAATGGACGGATCAGCCTTCGACAAATTCAGGAGCCTTAACGACGAGAGAATCTGGCGCCAACATCCCCTCTCAGAAGGTCCAGCGGATACCACAAGCAGATCTACAGCTTAAACGAAAACTAGGCCTCTGTTTTAAGTGTGATGAGAAGTACTTCCCCGGGCATGTTTGCAGGAATCGAGCCATCAACGTCCTCATCATAGACTCCCCGGATGAGGAGGATACAAACGCAAACAATACCGAGAATTCCGGTGACTCCCCTGATATGCTACCTCTGGAAGTTTCCCTTCACGCGCTTGCCGGTCAAACATCCAACTCCACGGTGCGAATAGCGGGACAGCTGGGGCAACATCCTATCTCCGTTCTCATAGACAGTGGAAGTACTAACAGTTTCATTGATGAGAAGTTGGTATCCCATTTCCACTTAACCTCCATAGCCGGAAGTTCAGCCAATGTCGAAGTAGCCAATGGTGAGAAGCTCGTCAGCCGAGAGTTATCAGAGCCAGTGACATGGACGATGGGGGGCTCCCGATTCACATACCCCCTACGGACTCTGAAATTCGGGGGTAGTGACCTAATTTTGGGCATTGACTGGATTGGTTCTCACAGTCCAGTGACGTTTGATCCACCGCGCAACCGTCTGAAAATTCAACATGAAGGATCATTACTCAGCATTCCTTACTCCGGTCTGGCACTTCTTAAATAAATTTCCAGCCTTAAAATCGACAAGGTCTATAGACGCAATCGGGCAGGTGGGTTTATTGCACAGTTGGAAATGATCCCACGAGCAACAGAACAGGAGAGTCCGACATGCGTCAAGACGGTCATTCAAGACTATGCCATGGTTTTCTGCCCTCCTTCGGGTTTACCTCAAGTGAGAAGCCATGACCACAAAATTCCATTGACTCCAGACGCCAAGCCTTTCCGAATTATGCCCTATCGCTGTCCTTTCTCACAGAAATCCGAAATTAAGAGGCTGGTCCAGGAAATGCTAGACGAAGGAATTATAGCCCCCAGTAACAGTTCTTTCGCTTCGCCGGTGCTATTGGTTAAAAAGAAAGACGGTCAATGGCGATTCTGCGTGGATTACCGACAGCTCAACGCCCTCACGATCAAAGATAAATTTCCGATGCCCATTATCGATGAACTTCTAGATGAGATTAACGGATCGGCTTTCTTCTCAAAGATCGATCTGCGGGCTGGCTACCACCAAATCCGAGTTCGCAAAGAAGACTGTCACAAAACCGCCTTCAAAACACACCAGGGGCTCTATGAATTCAAGGTTATGCCGTTCGGCCTCACAAACGCGCCGGCGATCTTCCAGGCACTCATGAACACAATTTTCAGGCCATATTTGCGGAAGTCCGTCCTCGTTTTCTTCGATGATATTCTGGTATACAGCTCCACCATTGAGTCCCACTGTGAACACCTGAGAGTTGTGTTGGAATTGCTATTTCGGCATCACTTAGTCGCCAAAGAATCTAAATGTACCTTCGGCCAGTCTCAAGTTGGCTATTTAGGCCATATCATCTCTCGCGAAGGTGTTCGGGCGGACCCCGCTAAAATTGCTGCCATGCTTAATTGGCCCTCCCCTTCTACTATCAAGCAATTGCGAGGTTTCCTGGGTTTAACGGGTTACTGCAGGAAATTCATCCGCAATTACGGTATCCTGGCTCGACCACTAACTGCACTACTGAAAGCGAATGCCTTCGTCTGGGAGAAGCAAGCAGAGCAAGCCTTCCAAGCCCTTAAATGGGCCATGAGCAAGCCACCAGTGCTAACATTACCGGATTCTCACAACCTTTTATCATCCAAACTGATGCTTGCAGCGAAGGAATGAGAGCCGTCTTAATGCAACATAGACGAGTCATTGCTTACATGAGCAAGCCTTTTAACACACGGAACAGAGGGCTGTCGATCTATGAGAAAGAACTTCTCGCACTGGTTTCGGCGGTTCAATTATGGCGGCATTACCTGGAAGACAACTTTTTCATTATACAGACAGACCATCAGTTGCTTAAATATCTCTTAGAGCAGCGAATTACGACACCGCTGCAACAGAAGTGGTTAACCAAGCTCCTGGGGTTAAACTACCAAATCGAGTATAAACAGGGCAAGTTTAATGTCGTCGCCGACGCCCTTTCCCGTGAAACCTCCAATTCCCCGGTTGCTCCCTCCCATTGCCAAGCTCTGTCAGTCTTTACCCCGACCTGGATGAAGGAGGCCATCTCGAGTTATGAGGGTGATGAGTGGGCCTCAGAGATAATCACCCGCTTGTCAATCGACCCCTCTTCCGATACCAAATTTTCATTCACCAACGGCCTTCTCCGTTTCGACGGCAAACTGGTTCTGAGCAAAGGCAACACTATACGACAACAGGTTCTCAAATCTTTACACGACTTTGCTGAAGGAGGTCATTTGGGCATTCAAGCGACCCTCCACCGGGCAAAATCACTTTTTTGGTGGCCGGGCCTATCCTCAGACGTTCATGCCTATGTCCGAGGGTGCGACATTTGCCAGCGCTGCAAACACGAGCATGTTCCTTATCCCGGGCTTCTCCAGCCACTCCCCATTCCTCAGCATCCGTGGACCCATATCGCCATGGACTTTATCGAAGGCCTTCCCAACTCCCTCAATTCCAACTGCATTCTAGTGGTGATCGATCGCTTCACAAAATATGCCCATTTTCTGGCGCTCCGACATCCCTTTACAGCCATTCAGGTTGCAAATACCTTCCTGGACAACGTCTTCAAGCTTCACGGAATGCCACAGTCAATAGTTTCCGACAGGGACCCAATCTTCTTGTCCAATTTCTGGCAGTCCCTGTTCTCTTCCTTAGGGACGAATCTTACCACCTCCTCCAGCTACCACGCGGAGTCCGACGGCCAGACGGAGCGTTTGAACCAATGCATCGAAATGTATCTTCATTGCATGACATTCCACAAACCAGCAGCATGGCGGCAATGGCTTCCGTTGGCCGAATGGTGGTACAATACCACGCTCCAAACGGCGATCAAAATGTCTCCCTTCGAAGCTCTATATGGAACCTCTTCACCCCATCTGACCATAGGGCAATACCAACACTCCGAATCTGCAGTGGCCGGAAACTTCCTACAAGATCATCATACAATGGATAGGCTTCTAAAAGACAACATCACCATAGCTCAACACCGCATGAAGCAGTACACTGATCGCCACCGTACTGAGAGAACATTCCAAACCGACGACTTTGTGTTCCTGAAGCTCCGACCATACCGCCAACAATCTGTCTCCTCTCGTAGCTCACATAAGCTTTCCCCTAAATATTTTGGCCCATTCCAGGTACTCAATCGTGTCGGTCCCGTTGCTTACAGATTACAATTACCGGCCGGATCACGCATCCACCTTGTTTTTCAAGTCTCCCTTTTGAAGCAAGTTATTGGCGACAAAACTATTTCAGCCACGACACTTCCTCCCGAGTTCACATCCCCTGCTCCCACCGCTACTCCACACTGTCTTCTCCAGACCAGAGTCGTTAAGTGTGGATCTTGTCCAGTCACTCAATGGTTGATCCAGTGGACAGGGCAACCTGTTTCCGATGCCACGTGGATTGATTCCGACATACTCACGACCCAATTTCCCGATTTCCGACCTTGGGGAAAAGGTTCAAGTCACGGAGGGGGCTGTCATGGGGCAAGCCCATCCCAGCCAATGAGGAGCTGGGCATCGAAAGGGAGGCGCAGCGAAACTCGAAAACATAGACAACAACCGAATGCTGACGTGGATGCCAGCGTGTAGGAAACCGTTAGAAGAAAGAGAGAGAGAGCATAAATGAAGGAAGTCTGCAGGCGAAGAGGGAGA
>CM039519.1:3325969-3337404 GCA_022433055.1 Begonia peltatifolia | reverse complement strand
CATATGCTAACTGCCATGTGTCAAAATTTTATTAGTTGTCCAAAATTATTGCATGGATACATACTACAAAGTGTAAACATTTTTTCTTATTTAACTTTCTCCAAATTCTCACTCTAAGATATAGTTTAAAGTCATTTACCAAAATAGTGTAATTTAAAACATAAACTGCATTTATCACATTAAAAGGTAAATAACTTTTTACTACACACATCCAACTTATTTCATTATAAAGTCATTTTTTTTTCTACATGTCTAGTTTAATAGTGTTAAATTTCATAGTAATTCAATTATCACAGCAAAAGTTATTATACTTACTATCAATTCTGTTTCTATAAAATAGTTTCATTAATAATATTCTCAATGACTTTTTACTATTTTTTGAATACAACTTTCATAACTTATATTCATATATCATCCATAATAAATATTCACAATACATTATTGACACTAGAATATTAAAAGTTTAAACTATTACAGTATACGAGATATTTCCACCAATTCAGCCAAGTCCCTTTCGTTCAACCTTCTTCTAATGAAGATTTTCAAAGTACATGGAGTGGTGATTCCTCCAAATGAGATTTTAAAAGCTAAAAATTGTGAATATCTACCGTGCCTCTACTTTAGCTAAGTTGAGCATGGTGTGAGGTGAAAATCTTGTTTAATCATTCGAACCTATTTCTCTAGGCTTACCATCTACAAGATGTTGTAAGGCTCTTAGTGAGCCAACTGATTTTGAGATGGCCGAAGCTCAACCTCCTCACTCACCTCTTTACTCTGATTATTCTCGAGGTCGATCCTCAATTGAAATATGATGCATACATAGAATAAATGGGTAAAACTAACATTCATATAGTATAAAAACTATTAGACAGGATATGATGGTTTTTGTATATGATGAGTCACAAAATAATTTTTTTTTTAAACCATGATGCAATGCAGTCCATTAAATAAATTTTATACCTCAATGACAACAACGATTTTACCGACTAGTCGAAACACGCTATCAAAAAAAATTATCAAATTCGAAAACATTGGCAAGTTTTAAAGCAAAACCAACATTAAAATATTGGAACCAAAGATCCAAACTAAAATAAAATGATAAACTACTCATGAACTTTAGCGAGAGGCTTAAATTTTCATAAAATATTTTGAGCAGCCGCCTCACCCCCACAATGGATGCCCATACGGCACCCACGAATGTCTAGAGTGGAAGCCATACTGTTGTCGTAGAAGCCCACAATTGTAGTCTACAATACTGTTGGGATGCTTAGAGCGGAAATCTAGACTATGACCATGAACCCTTGACCTGCGTATCCGTGGATGTTTGACTCGAACAGTAGACGTCAGGAGACGATATTTCGATGACGGATGTTGCAAAAACTCGCATTTTTTTTTAATCAATTTCTTACCACCAATTTGACTAAGACTCTATCCAAACCCTAGATTGACACAAAAAATCATAAAAATAACCAAAAATTTTGAGTTCCAAATTCGAAATCCAAATCCAACAAAACTACAATACTCAATAGAAAACTAACAAAATGGAACATAGAAATTTAAATGTCATGAGCATGAATCGTATGAAGACTCAACGAAAATCCCCCGTGGACTCTCCCTCACTCTCTCTTGCTTTCTCTCTCCCGAAAGAATAGTGTCGATCTTCCTTTATGAAAAAATTAATTAAATAAAATAATTAATGTGAAATATAGTATAAGTATTATATTATATATATCAAATAAAATTCTTAAAATCTAAATTAGTTGAAAATTGAAATGTTGTCTCAAATTTTCCTACAACATACATGAGGATAAAATACTACACACTATTTCAAATTTCGCACATGCAGTAACTCCAAAATCTACTAGTTTGATCATTTAAATTGAAAATTTTATGTGTATGAACATTCCTGTGACAATTCAAATCAACACTAAATAATTTGATCGGGAATAATGTCAAAATTTTACTTATAAATTTATCTAATTTGAAAATTCACAGATATTACATGTTATGCTATAGGTGTAAAACTTGACTCTACATTTTTAGGTCGAGAATGAACTTGCGGATCAAAGCAAATAATATCTATACCCGTTCTTTTTTTTTTCTTGGACTTATTTTGTGGGGAGAGTTAGACAAGGACTTGAACAAAGTGTTTCATACTTTCCACTACTAGTAAGTGTTCCAGAAAATGATCTAGGAAGAATTTCTGTCGCATTATCTTATTCGAATGAGGAACAAATATTTCCAAAAAACTATTTTTGGCTTTATTTTAAAGCAATTTAAAATCAATAATAATTAATTAGAGACAAAGAAAACCGTGTAGGAGACGGTAACTTCTCTAAAAAATAAGTTTTCTAAAAACAAATAAAAAGTGTTTTGAGAAACTGTTTTTGAACTCAGTAAAGGAGGAAACTTTTTTAGTCACATGTACTTCATTATTTTCCCAAACAACTACATTTAAGAAAGAATTACATGGAAAGTAGAAGATAAGTAAGAAACATATGAAAAATGATCATATTTTCTTCCTCGGCTCTTGAAATTCCTTGCTCCATTCATTTTCTCTTCAATTTTCTTTCATTTTCCTGACAAACCCAGATTTCAAAAATGTCAAGAACCAAAAAAATTGGAAAAAAAAAAATCGAAGAACGAAGAACTGAGGAGAGAGAAAGAGACAATACCAAAGGAATTCTTGCAGTAAAGAACAGCGTCATGGATTGAACATTCAGAATCACAGGACATTCTCCACTCATCTGCTGAATAACCTACACTAATTCTTGGAGATGATGAAAACGCCAGTTTGTTCATGGATTGCGATTGCCTATCAAAATTTTCGAACTTAGAACTCGATTTCTGCCCAAATCTTCTGCAAAATGGCCTGAAAAAACTTAAATATTTATGAATCGTCAAGTTTGGTAATCCCCATTTTCTCCTCTTTCTCAATTCAGAAAACCCAGAAATGTGTTTTGAATCGAGAATCGGATTCGTCTGAGTAAGATTTGAAGCCTCCAATGGCTTCCTTGGGATTATGTAGCCATTGGAGATGAGTTGATCTGCATGAACAGTGGAGAGAGAAGAAGGAGAGAGAGGAAACTGGAAGTTGAATTCTTGAGAAAACTTGGTGGAGAATCTTTTGGAAGGTGGCATCTTTGGATCCATTTCGATGAATGAAGCTTCTTCAGAAGCTTCAAACGATGCTCTAATGGAGTTTCCTGAGATATCTACTGATGGTTTTATGTTCACTACAAGCCATCTGTATGAAAAGCTTTCTACTGTAAGATGTTGAGAAGTTTCCATGGCGTTTCACTCAGACAAAGCAAGCAAGTAATTTGAACACAACCTAACCAAAATTATTTATATATAGTTTAACACAACTTCTCTCTCTCTCTAGATTTCTGTCTCTCTTGACAAAAGGGTCCCACGGTCAAGTATTATGTTGTGTAGAATTGTATCAAAGGACCCCCGATAGAAACTTATATTCAATCTAAAAAATAACTCAATAATTGAGAGGATCGTTCTAATATTTATACAGGACCTAAAAAGATCATCTTAATATTTATACAGGACCTTTCGCTTAAGATCTATCGACAGAAGACAACACCCGGACATTTCTTTAAATCATTATGCTCCCCTCAATGGTTTCAAAAGGAAGACAATCTATTCTTTCAAAAAGTTGTGTTTGAGGTTCATGCACTAAATCTGTCTTTTCCCAAAACTGCCATCTAAAAGTGAATATATTTTCTAGGAAAACTACAAACATCCTGAATAACCACGTACTATGTTGTATGTAACTACGTTAACTCTCTAAATGCTTAGTATTTAGAACCTTTTAAAGATAGTTGATAAAAGTGCAATTACAATTAGAATCCATCTGGGTGGGTAGCAGTCCACACTGGAATTAGCGGTTCGATACTTGTTTTGCCTGTTCTCTACTTGGTAGGAAACGGTTTAGAAGTATATTCGAACTTGTACTATAACTCAAGCATTTGGCTCTCGTTTTGAAACTATTATAGCATGAACTTAACCGGTAAGTGATAGACAATTATATCGAGGCGGATGTGTCGGAAAGAAAATAATGTAGCACCAATTTATGCAAAGATATATGAGGAGAAAAAATCATCACAAATTGTGTTGGCAAAGCAAGTTGGACCAATTTCATCCACTTAAATGACTTGTTCTTTTGTTGTCTTTTTGGTGTTTTATTTTTGTCTCATCCTAAAATGCAATGAATTTTGAAGAGACAAAAAGGTCCAGAGAATGTGGGTGAAAGAGAAGGGCAATTGACCATTGTTTTTGGGAACATATCCTACATAAAAGACATTGAAGGCAGTGCCTTCAACCCGATTGGTGGCCTTCATGTTGGTACAATTAACAACATCAAATTGCCAAATTTTTTTATGCCTTTTCACCTCTTAATTTTTCCAATTTCATAAGCTTAATTTACAAACTATTTAAAGAGTTAGACTACACTCACTCGAATATTATTTGGATTGGACCGAAAAACTCGCGATGTGATAAACACGTCTTAGAATAAAGTTATAGATTTTATTTTCCTAAATATATGAACGAGGCAGAGAGATCAAGCCGTTCGAGTGTGGGGACCCTAGCTTCTACGGTACGTATAGCGCTTCTCATGCTCCGAGTATAAAATTATATGTTTTGGATCGAATCTTGCTTGGTTTTGTTCTCTGAGTTACCTCAAACACATTTTACTAGGTAAGCAGGACAATTCTACTTATAAATCATGCATTTTTTCAAATAATATAAGATTGTGCATCTCTATTAATATAGATTGGACCTTCACATTAGGTTATCCTAGGTTTTATATGACGAAATATCACAATTTTTCCCTTCAAAACCCAACGTCCTCATCGGCGACCCTTTCGGTTGGGCATAGCTCTGAAACTATTTGTAGCGTTCCTCAATCTTTCCAATACAAAATGGTATGCTTTGGGTCAAATTTCACATGTTTTTGTTTTGGGGTTAGTAAAAAATACGTTGTACTAGATAAGTAGTGGAATTTTACTTCTAAACTATGCATTTTCTAATCCTCCAAACGATATGAGATTGTGCACTTCTATTGATATGAGTTGGACATTTACACTGAGTCGTTCTAGCCTTCACATGATACACTGTCACAGTATGTATCATATATTTTTTTTTAATTTATAGTAACTATAAAGTTTCTTGTGTACTTCACATTTTAACATAATATTTTTTTTTCTTTTTTGCTTATGATTTTTTACACGTTCTGATTTCTACGTAAAATTCGGTATTAGGTTTTCATATTTTATTTTTGGATTGCATTCCATTATATAAAGACTTGAGCAAGTACCTACATTTATTATAGTAATATTGCATCATGAATGTGGACGTATCGTTTATTACTAGTTCTAACATTTATTTATAAAGGTTTAAAAAGAGAATGAAATTTTAGGGTTTTGATTTTATTCGTAAATATAAGTTGTATCCCTAAAACCAACATATAAATAGACTATTGTCACACAATATTCTTATTTATTACAAGTTTTTAAATCATAGGTGAAGCAAACAAAGATGATCGGACAGAATCATTTTCGACACGATAGCAAATGAAATGAATATCCATTTGGCATTAAAAGGTGTAATCATCATGTCCAACCATGGACCTACCTTGAAAATAAATTGGACAAAGAATCGGACTCTTATCAAGATTTTGCAAGGACCACATTCTACAACCTCAATAATAGAGCTCACAAAATTACAAAGTTTTTATTTTTTATTTTGTAAATATTATATCGCTTCGAAAGAAATAAACGAAGGACGGAGATCAAATTACTATATTTTTTTTAGTTTTTATTTATTTTTTAGTATTCACGCAGACTTTTGGATCATTCGATATTGAAAACCCAATCAAATTTGTTTTCTTAAATCTTTGGGTACTATACAGTTGACTCGAGTTATCTAAGTCTAATTTTTCTCATGGGTGATGCTTTTGTTTTTCGAGAATCTAATTGGAATGTGATGGTATAAGGTCATTTAGAAGAATAAGAACAATTATTATCGGTTGAATATTTACGAATTTAGTTTATTGTTATTGAATTTGTATATATTTTGTCGAGAGTGAGACGCGTGACAATTATATAGTTTATGTCACAATGCTCGATGTAACCACAAGGTCCTCCAACCCTATTTTAACTACTAGTATTTGGTAATAAAAAGTAAAAGTATTTTCTTAAAGATGTAATATTTTTGATAAGTTGAAAAATATAATTTTTTAAACTCACGTTTGGATCTGATGTAACCACAATTGTCTTAGCCGATATTGCCCTGAGGGACCATATCGATTAGGAATCTGTTCTTAAACAACCCAAAAATGTTTCGAAAAGGAGATGCTTGTGTTGTTTTTGTTTTAGTATAAATTCTTTACACCAGTTTTTAAACTCACATTTGGATCGTCTTCAGAAATTTTATTTTTCATAAAATTTAATAGTTCATATTAGTGATAACTTATCATTTTAACTCTCACAATGTATCACTTACGTTCTTTAAAGTGACACATACGTTGTGGACACTATTTGATGGGAAAAAAAAAATCATTTGGTGTCAACTGGTTTTGTGCCCTCAACTCAACCAATCTAATTAATTTCAATTTATTGAAAAAATACACTATCAAGTAGAGATTGATAAGGGGTTCGAAGAAACTAAATCAGAAAAAGCGAAAGGGTAAAAATCAAACATAAAGTATTAGATCGTGATTAAAATCTAATAGCTGATATTAGAGCATTAAATGTCTTTGGCTCGATGTTTTTAAAAAAATCAAAGTTTTGAAATTTTAAAAAAGGTTTCAAAGTTGTGCTTTAATAATATTTTTTATTTAAAAATGAAGATATAAATCACTTGAAAATTCAATTTATAATAATGTACCATTAAAAATGATATAAAAAAAAGAGAGAGAAATCATGGAATTTCTTACTAGATTTTTCCAGTTTCTATTCACATACATTGCATTTCACTATTCATTTCTAGTTTTAGTGTGACTTAGTTAAGTTACGCTGTAGTTCTTTGTCATTTCATTCATCATTGTTATTTGTTTGACATATATATGTAAATCCTACACTTTGGAAAATACAATACAATGAAATCATTTCTACTACCGTAATCTCCTTGTCTTCTTCTTTTCTGGTTCTATCTTCTCTTCGGTTTTCTACAATATCAATCGCTAAGCCAAACATATTGATTTTAAACATGTCATTTCTTCATTATAGAACCAACTTTCGAAAATAATAAACATTTTCTCATAACTGTGATTTGATCTTCGAACTTTGACACGAACAATTTATTTCTAGCCAGGGAGCCAATTCTATTTTTTGTTGAATGAGTTGTTTTTAAATAATTTTTATTGTTTAACAGAGAAGAAATGTTTAAGATTGTTAGTGTGATTAATCCATGAGATTTTGTGTGTTGAAATTATTAATTTACATATTCGTATGTGTATTTTAGGTTCTGGTATGCATTCGAAATTAAATTAAATAGTTTTTGTATTCAATATTAATTCATATTCATATAGTATGGTTTTTATATGAGCAATCCCGAAAATATTTTAAATATCAAACGATCCATAAATATTTTGGTTGACTAATGAGTACCTAAAGTTTGTAAAATCATATTATGATAATTATTGTGATCAATTATAGGAATGTGATAGATTTCAATGCACAATAATCTTTATTAGTTGTATAATTAATTAGAATAAAATATTAAATTATATTTATTAATGTATCATAAGAATTAAGAAAATGAACATGATTCAACAGTTTAATTATAAAGTTATACAAATCATATTAGTCTCGTATTTTGGATAATAAGTATGTCTATTTATTTTTTCGAGCTATACCTATTGGTAATTTTTTCGATTTTAAATGTGATATTCCTCCTACAAATAGGAGGGACAATATTCTTCAAAAAATAAGGTTGATAGATATGGATTATGCTATCAGAAACGATGAGTCAATTATTACTGCTACTAGCATTAAACACAAACTCGTTCTTAGTGAACATTAAAAGAGACCTAATTGTCTCAGTATCATGTACATTATGACCAAATCTTTGCTCATATTCGAGATTAAATTGGTGAGTATACTAATGTTAAGTCATTGCAAAAGTCTATTGATCAACAACATAAGGCTTTAGAAAGTCACTTGTCAGTATCTTGATAATGAAGTTTCCATCATTAAGGCTCACTTCAGCGAGGTTCCTGCATATACGCATAATGCAAAAGATGGACTTGTAGTTCAACTCAAGAAGCTTGAAGTTGATATATCTATACGAGGTAATGATATATAATCTACAAGAGAAGTAACTAGATCAAAGGACTATTAGTAGATATTTCATCGGATATACCAAAAAGTTTAATGGTTATAGATAATATTGTTCATCTAATACCAATAGAATTGTGAGTCAAGAAATATCAAATTTCTTGAGAATCACTTTATTAGTGTGTGTGATCAATATCATGATATTCTTAGTGAAAGAGATTATATTTATGTTTAACGTTTTAACTCAAGTGATAAATTGATTGTTATAAATGACACTCTTTAAGGCCAAATGAATGTTGAATAGTCAATCATTGAAAATCCATGAACTATTGATAATAATCAAGTAAATGAAATTCTTGAAGAAATACCTGAAATTGTTGATCAACGAGTTGAGTTATATTTTATTTAGGAAATTGGGGAAACAACATTAAAGGGATTTACTATAGAAAACAAGTCAACAGTTTTCTAGTGATTATGTTGTGTATTTATAAGAGTTGAATGATAATATTGGAGCTAAAAGTGATTTTGAAGTGTTTTCACAAACTAAAAGTTATAAGGAATCTAACTTATGGTATGATACAATGAAAGATGAGATGAATTCTATTAGTTCTCATAAAGTTTAGGATCTCGTCGAGTTGCTTCTTGGTACAAAAGCCATAGGGTATAAATAGGTCTTTGAAACTAAGAAAGATTCATAGGTAACATTGAGAGATATAAGGCTACTTTCATAGCTTAAGGATTTTTTTTCTCTTGTATATAAGAAAGATTCTCTTCATATCATTCTATTTTGGTTGCACATCTTGAGTTGGAGTTGCAACAAATGGATGTTAAATAATCTGAAGGATTTTCCTCTAGAGAATGTAAGCATTTAGTTTGCAAATCTAAAAATTTCATATATAGACTAAAACAAGCTTTTTGCCAATGTCATAATGTTATCTCTTTATTTGATTTTGTAGAAAATATTTTGAATTAATGTATATACCTTAATATCAATAGGACTGAGATTTCGTGATTTTATATGTAGATAATATATTGCTTGATACTATTATAAAGGATAAGTACACGAGGTGAAATAATTTCTTTATCAAAACTTTGATATGAAAGATATGAATGATGCAGATATGTTATAAGGATTTTTAGAAATCTATATCAATAAAATTTTAGACTGTTATTGTGAAAGGTGGCAAGTTCTATATGAAATAGTGTAATAACCCGAAAATTTCAAATTTTAACTTTTAATTTTCAGAATTTTAGTTTAATCCCGGTCGGAATTTTGAGAAATGTTTCAACGGGAAAAATTTAAAATGTAAGACTCGGAGCCTACTTTTGCGATGGTTTTCATAATTTAAAGTCGGGAGGTCGGAAAATTAACGAAAATTATGAAGGGTTAAAGCACGTGAGGGCAGTTTTGTAATTTGTAATTTTTATAAAAAAAAAAAAAAAAAAAAAAAGGATATGTGGTGGAATGGCTTCGGGTGGAAGCCATTCCACCGAGTGTCGCACGGCCGAGAGCGAGAGCGAGAGAGAGGCCGAGGAGGAGGAATCGTCGACGACCGACCGCCGAGGAAAAGACGCCGGTGCTCAGGATACTCCGGTGGGCTGAAGTGAGGAGCTACGCCTTCCTACGCTGGGAAAAATCGAAGGTGAGTTCTCCCCTGTTTTCCTTTGTTCTGTTGACCGAGCGCGGAGGCCTCGGTTATTCTTGGATTTTCCGACAGTAGGACTCGGTCGCCAGAGCATTAGGGTGTAATGTGTGCGGGCGCTGGAGCCAGTGGGTGGCTCGGCTCTTCCGCGACAAAATCCGACCAGAAACAGGGGGTTTCCCCTTCGGTTTTTGTCCTGCTCTGATGGCCAAGTGTGGGGTCATGTTACCCTCTACATTTCAAGGGAGTAGGGAACAAAATTAGAAGGAAGGAGGGAGGCGGTGCCTGGTTCAATGGACCGATTGGAAATCCTCGGTTTTTGGGGAGAAAACCGTGAAGTTGTTGGTTTTGTCATGCTGTCTTCTGAGTAGGAACTCTCCAAATTGTTGATGTGTGCATTGGTAGATCGAAATGTGATTGTTTGGTGAAAGAATTTGCGAGATTTGGATCAAAGATGAATTTCGGCTACCTTTTGTATAAAAACAGATTCTGTTTTTGGCTGTTTTGGCTAGGATTAGGTTGATCATTTTAAATTCTGTTTTGTGGGTTAAAAAATAGATTGTTAGAGGAACGTGTGGCCACTGGAATCGTTCGATTCTGATATCCGACGCAAAAGTTATGCGCGTCGGAAGTTTAGGCCGAATTTTGGTCCAAGTCAAATTTGCGAGCGTTATTCATGGAAATTTGACGTGTGAGTGTATCATAGCCATTTTGATGCATATAACTAGTTGGGAGTGAGTTTTGGTTGAAGGGAAGTGAAAATGTGAAATTTTAATAAAATGGCAGATTCGGTTAGTGGCGTTTTTCGCCTATCTGCGGCTTACCGATTTAAAATCCATTTTAGGATGTTAAACTAGGTTCCTAAGGAAACGTTTACCCACTTGAATCGTTTGATTCCATTGACGGACGCAAAAGTTATGCGCATCCGAACGTTGAGCTGGTATTCGGCCAAACCAAACCAATGGACCGTTTTAGTTGGAATTTAATGAGTGTAGTTAGATAAAGTTATTTTTAGCTAATTGGTAAATGTTGGGAGAAATACTGATGAGAAATTGGTTGTGTTTTAGGTTGAGGCTTCCTGTTGGCGAAGCTGTGTATCGAGCGAGCTTAGGACGCCAGGTAAGTAGTGCATGCATGTGTTTTGCCCAAGTGGGCCTACACTGTAGAACTTTAGTGTTTATGTGATGATTGCGGTGTGTGTGCGTATTGTGTGACATGCATCATATTTTTTTTAAAAACGGGAACGAAAATGATTTTTAGCATGCTTTGATGTATGAGGTGAGACGTGTGGCGGTGGTACCGCGGATCCCGCTAGTGTGCGGGCTGGTGCTTCACCAGTCGCGGATCCTACTCGAGGGGTGGGCCGGCTGGGCCGTCATGCGGCGTGAAAGTGTTGACGGTGAGGATATGGGCAGTGGTACCGCGGATCCTACTAGTGTGTGGGCCGGTGCAACACCAGTCGCGGATCCTACTCGAGGGGTGGGCCGGCTGGGCTGTCGCG
>CM039519.1:3198471-3325569 GCA_022433055.1 Begonia peltatifolia | reverse complement strand
GCGTTAGGCTTATGTTGTGTGTTCTGTGGTGTAGGTGCTGACGATACTGCTGGTGAGCCTCGAGAGCCTAGTCCAGAGGCGTAGGATGGTTGGCGGCGTGCACCCGAGGCACCGGATGGCGGATTTTTGTTAGGGCGACCCGACCCGTGGTGGTGGTAGGTGATAGTGAATTTATCATTTCATGTTGGGTATTTGTGTAGATAGCGGGGTTGTATGGACATTGATATTTTGATATTGTATAGAGGGGTTGTAGTGTTTTGGAGGACTTTCTTCATTTGTATTTAATGGGTTCTTATTGTCTTCTTACTCTGATTTGGTTATGGTGATTTCTCTGGATGATGGATAGATAAACATTGTTGGATTATGGTGAATTGTGTGCAGGGTTTAAATTTTGGGATAGTCAGTTTTTAGCCGTTACTCTGCCGAAATTTCGGGAGAGAGGTTGGGAGTCGAGGAGATACGAAATAGGTTGAGGTGTGAACAGTAAATGCTAGAAAAAAATAGATGAGCGTGGAAGTGCGGCGTGATCGCAGGTGCGCGGGGCACGCGGCCCTGCGGGTGCACACGGGTCATGCGGCGCCGGGTGAGGGCGTGCGCGCGGACGTGCTGTACAGAGGCAGGGTGCGTAGGGCACGCGGCGCTGTGAGCGTTCGCGAGATACAGTGACGTTGGGTTGGCACCTGTGGCACCGCGATGGTGTACGCGGGGTGTCGGAGTGGGGACGTGAGTGCTTGGGACCGGACTGGGTAGTTCGTGGGGTGCGTGGGATTCTTTCCTAGGATTTCAAGTCTTACCGTTTTACCTCAAATTGTTTTAAATGGTTTTCTTTTCCGCTGCGTAGTTTTATGTTGAGGACTTCGTGTTTCCTATTCGGAATGCGAGTTATTTTTCGAATCGAGTCGAAAAATTTTCATACTCACAAATGTTCTTTTGAAAATGATTTGAAAACGAAAGGGGTATTGAATTGAGTTAGTTGTGTCAAGTGTTAGTGTGTGTGCGTAGTGTGTAGATGCACTGTAGCGCACCGGGAACGTGTAGGTTTTCGGGGTGTTACAAATAGTGCTCGAAAAATGATTTTGAGAAAAAATGAATGAAGAATATTCCATATGTTTTAGTAGTTAGAAGTCTCATGTATGCTGAGGTTTGTACAAGACCTGACATTGCATTCACAGTTAAAATGTTAAGAAAATGTCATGGTAATCTAGGTATAGACTAATGGGTAGCTACAAAGAAGGTGATAGCTTATATACATACAGATTGATAATTTATAAATGATTGGTTATTCTGATTCAGATTTTGTTGGCTGAATTGATTCATTAAAATCAACGTTCAAATATATTTTTATATTTGCTAGTGTAGTTATGTCATGGAGGATTGCAAAGAAATCATTGTCTACTACTTTCACTATGAAATGTATAAATGAAAAGTTTTATTGATGACCTTAAAGTTATAATTTCAACTGCTAAGCCATGGAACTTATATTGTGATAACTCAATGGTTGTTTTTAGGGTTAAGAACAATGAAAACGGTAGTCAAAGCAAACATATCGACATGAAGTACCTAACCATAAAGTAACATGTCAAGGATAAAATCAATTATCATTGATCATGTAAGCACTAAGTTGGTGACAGATGATCCTTTGACAAAATTCATGCTACCATCAAAGTTTAAGAATCATGCCCAAAGAATGGAGCTTTGTTCTTTTATGTAATCATGTTGTAAAAACGAATATTAATAAAACTATGTGACGTGTTACATGTTTGTTTCATTTTATGCGCATGTTTATTTTGAGAAACATCAATAAAATTTAGACATAGAATAAACATAGGGTTTATGTAATAAGTTATATGAGCTTGTGGATAAGAAACATAATTTATTGTGATACATGCACGATAATACTCGGTTTTAAAAAGACCTATCGCTATGAATTTTGTTTCTTAGTAAGGAAAACGATGAGAATATGTATCAAGTGAGAGAATATTAGAAATTTTATATTTGATAAGGTTTAAATTTTGTAAAGATTAATGGTCCATATTAGTTCTAACATGATAAATGACCATTGATTTTATCCTTGACACATTCCCTTATAAATATTTTGTAAGGTTGACCCACTATGCATGCTTGAAGTGTACAAATTCATGACAAATGGATCACTAGACAAATGGATTTTCACATCATATCAATCTCAAGTCCTATATAGGTCGACTTAGAAGCGTATTGCTACAAAAACAACAAAAGTAAATGTTTACGGATAACTCTTGAAAAATAACTATTACATAGTGTATTTTATTAACATTGTTATTAAATCAATGATTAATTAAATAAAATAATCATATTTTGTTACATAATGCTATGAGATTGCGTGACATCAGATTTACATAAAATATATAATTTTATTCTTTTAAGAAAATATTCATTCGAATAGGTATTTTGTAGATTTTTGATGATGCATGCAGATTTTAAAAGCTTGAAATTACAAAAGGAAGATTCTAGAGAGAGAAAATAATAAGGAAACAAATAAAATTTGAGAGAAAAAAAAGATCTACTATAAATTAAATATTTTGATTAGATAAAAAAAAAGAAAAACTTAAGAAGGAATATTATTTTTATAAAAAACAACTTTTGCTACTGAGAAAAAGCTTGGAACACCAGAGAAAAAACGAAGAGATTGGAGAAAGAAATAAGAAGACTCAAGGATTGATACCAGATCCAGTTTTTACGGCATCGTGCACAACATTGTGTCAAAGAAAAGTTTAATCATAATTTTTCAATTTTCATTATGATGATGTCAATGATTAATATGATTATGTTTTCAATGTTTATAAGTTAACTTTAAAATGGCTCGGAGTAGAGAGTATCTGATTATGTGATATGAACCAAGGTGCGAAAATCCACAAAATCAAGGACAATAATCTATTAAAAAATAAAAGAGATCAAGGATAAAACCCTACATGATTTGGTCATGGAGATCCAAAAGAAAGAGTTATCACAACATGAAAAATAACCAATAACTATGCAAAGTGTTGATAAAGAAGTAATGGAGCAAAGATTATCAAAAGACCAAGAAGATGCATGCGTGGAGATATAAGGAGGCGCCATAATCTAGCAAGCCCCCCCTGCGCACGTCTAACAAACCTGCGTGTGCCAACAGTTTGCCCGACCATAGCACTATGCATCAATTGATGCAAACCTCAAATCAAAAAGACCCAGGATCGAAAAACAACGTAAAATAATTCACATAAACGCCTTGGATTCAAGAAAAATATGGAACTTAACTCCGATCAAACCTTGTCAATACAAGTAAAGTTATCAAATAACAGAATTTAACTCAAACCAAACCTTTTTGTTGAAATGAAACTATCAAATAAGAGGAGTTTGACCCGAACCAAACTTTTTGATGGAACCAAACCTATCAATCTTGATATTTGAAGTCAATACTTGTAAAAGATTGTGTTCTTCATAAAGAACTAAAGAGAAGACTCTCTCAATAAGCAAAAAGTTAATTTTCATTAATCATATGTTTAACTCATATGTATAAATAAACAAAATAAGTAAAATATAACAGTAAAATAAAATAAAGAAACTCTTAAAACTAAAGGTAGGGCTGGTGGCCAGGCACACATAGCTAGGTTGTATGGTGGGGTGGAGGTCAAGCGCGATGAGTTCGTGTGCAGGTGGACAAATACGAGCCATGCGCGAGTTGCCCGAGCTTGGGGATGTGCGGGTTGGGAGCTCAAGCTGCTAGGTCTGAGCGCGCACAACTGCTTGTTCTCTTGTAGCTTTTTGATGTTTGTTGGGTCTAATGTGTCTTTTCTTACTTTTTTGACTTGTCATTGAACCACCTATGTTTTGTAATGGGTTAAGATCATTGGGCTTGAGCTTTTTGGCACATTGGATCACATCATTCTCTTTCACTTCAAGAAGATTCATCCTCGAATCTTTGTTCTTAGAGATTGAGTCCATGATTTTGTTTTCTTAATCAAACATCTCTCATAGAATAAATCTTTAAATTTCTGAAAAGTAAGAACAACACTTGGACGAGAAAATATTAGATTGTTAGATAAATAATTTTTCTTGCACCAAGGTACAAGTGTATGTTGTTTTGCTAACATCAACTTTTTTCCACCATTCAACTTTCTCTTGTTGAACTTCCATAAAACTTAGATATTTTGGAAGAAAAATAACTTCCTTTTTTAAGTGTTCCTTGTTCGATTGTTCTTCTTTGTAAAGTCCATTGCACTTTTGAAAAATTACTTTTTCCTCCAAAGCTTCGATTTTTAGAGGAACAACAATCTCACCTTCTTCCCTGGCTTGACCATTTCTAAAGGAGCAACGATCCATCTCTTCATTCTTGATCTTGTTCTGCAAGCAAGGATCGGAACATTTGGTATCAGAGCAGGTTAGCTTCCTTGGGGTGCTGAAAACCAGGTTGGTTTGGTATTCCAAACTCATTTGATTGTCCAAAACCAATTGCACAAAACAAGGTTCCACCGCACCCATTTTTGCGATTTTGTGTTCTTGTTGTTTTACGTTTATTTCCTATTCGTTTTCACTAAAGACACCTCCAGCATGTTTATTAGGTGTTTATAGCTCTGAGCATGAGTTTTTAGCTTTCATTCTCCACTATTTTTGTGCTGCAAATTGCTTCTTCATTTGGATAAACATTCACTGACTAATAGCGTACTTGCTATTTTTTGTTTTCATTTCGGGTATCCCTACTTGTGTTGCTGTGATTCACTTTTCTAGCCCTCATCAGAGCATGTTCCCTTCATAAAAATTGTAATTTAATATCTGGATAAGGTGATTGGCTTGCTGTTTGAATTGATTTTTCAAGATTGTTTATTGAAATGCAAAAAATGAAGATGGCTGATTGATGCACTTGGAGCGATCCAATTTGTCTAACTTTTGGACCAATTAGTAACACTGCTCTAATCTGTTTTATTGCTTTATTTGCTTGCTAATGTTTGCTATTATATGATGATTTAATCTGCTTAAGCATTGCGTGAAATTTGGGACATTAAACTTGTTTAAACCGAGAGCAAAATAAAGTATTATGCTGTTATGTTTGGTTGTGTTAAAACAATGAACAAGTATGAATTGATGAGTGTAATCCGTTACATGAGAACTTAGTAGCATGCATAATCGGGTAGAATGATTAATATTTAGTACAATCTACTAAAGCATGTTTACTTTTCGTTTGAAATGCATTGGTAAAGTAAAGTGATAAAAGAAGTAAAAGTAAGTAGTAATTGTCTACTTTTTTACATTACTTTATGTCACTTTCATTAGGCATTTTTGAACAAAACTGAACTTAAAATTATGCTAATTAGACGTATGATATGTGCACTAAAACAAGATCCATGCATGTATGATCGGTTTAATGCAGTAGGCAAAACTATTGACTTTTATGCTCCTGCACAAGCTATTTTTAGTGAATTTGACCCTTCTAACTTCAAAATGCCATAACTTTCACTATGAGTATTCGATTTACGCATGTAATATATCAAATCAAAGCTCTCGAGGAAATATACAAGAATCATAGATTTTACCATGCGACAACCATTTTTGGTCCCCAAAATCCATCGTTAAGCCTTCAAAATGAGATATGAAGATTTCCAGCAAACCTTAGACACTTTAGGTTAGAATTTTTAGTTATAAGTAACACCCCCACCCCAAAAATATCTTAGGTCCACTTTAACATAATTAAATCCTTCCTAAGACTTAGTTCAAAAAAAAAAACCAACATGAAAACTAGAAGTGGACTCACATGTGAACCTACCTCGGACCACGATCAAGAATCAAACTGGGGGAAGGGCATTCCCCAAACCGAGGCACCCATCAAAGAAGGAGAGTCTGGCATGCAAGGGCAACTGAATGGTATTAATGGAGAAGTAGGTAATCTAGGCCAAAAACTTAGAGAATTAACTATTGGTGTGAAATACATCATGGAATCCCTCAACAAGAGAAATTCTAGAGAACCCTCCAGAGAGGCTCCACCGAGAGTCTGACCCCAACATCTTAGGAAACGATTCCCAGGGTTAGATCCTACCTTAGATAAAGAAAGACCTGAGTACCATAGGAGACGAAACCCACTTTTTGATGATGGGGATGAATGAACCCTCGACGAAAAAGAGAATTTTTACCCTAGTTGACGAAAGGATTATGAGGACTTTAGGAGTGTCAAGCTACATGTTCCACCCTTTGATGGGACATGTAATGAAGATACCTTCCTAGCATAGATTGATAAGGTAGAAAAGGTCTTCAACTATTATGAGTACTCCGATAAAATGAAGATTCAACTAGTATCCATAGAGCTCACAGGATATGCGGCCCTCTGGCGGTCGAACATTAAGCTCAAAAGATGACGAATAAGCGACGAGCCTATTTCCACCTGACTAGTAATGAAGTCAATCATGACTAAGAGGTTCGTACCTAGCCATTACCAACAAAACCTATTCCTTCAAATCCGAAACATCCGACAAGGTAGTCATTCCAGAACCTACCTTACTGAATTTGAGACCCTTAGGATTTGAGTAGATATGGAAGAACCCGAGGAGCAGGTAATCGAGATATTCATTCGAGGATTGAATAGGGACATAGGAGACCCCGTTGAATTGTACCCCGCTGAGTCATTGGATACGATAGTTCACATTGTTATGACAATTGAGCGACAACTTAATAAGAAAAGAAAATTTAACTTCCCACCAAAGTTTAGCCCAAGGATTCCCCCCAAAGTCACTCCTCAGCCTCCCGAGCACAATAAGACCTTCGATAAGGCTGAAGAAAAGAAGTCTTTTACCTGTAGTTGGCCACCCAAAGAATCAAATAGTAGATCCTTAGTAGAGAATGCCAACCAATTAAAGCATAAGAGCTCAAGTGCTATAAATGTCACGGCCTGGGTCATTACATGGCTCAATGCCATAACCGACGAGTGATGGTTATTACGGAAGATATGAGAGAGGTTGAGAGCGAGGATGAGTAAGAGATGGAAATTGAGGATGTTGACGAGAGTAGCACAAAGGACGAAATTGTTCACCCTCCTGAGGGACCCTTACTTATGATCAGGGGACGAGTCCTCGTGACTAAGAGCTCAGGCGATGATTGTCAGCGTGAGAGCATCTTTCACTGTAGATGTCTCATCAAGGATAAGTTATGCTCTTTGATTATAGATGGAGGAAGCTGTACGAATGTAGCATCTGATGAATTAGTTAAGAAGTTAGGATTAGAGACAACTACACATCCCCACTCTTATAAGTTACGTTGGTTGGACGATAGGGATTATGTAAAGGTCTCTTAGCAAATGAGAGTAGATTTTGCTTTGGGAAAGTATCAAGATTCTATCCTATGCGATGTAGTGCCTATGAGTGCTAGCCACCTACTTCTAGGCCAACCATGGCAGTTTAAGCGTTGAGTTAACCATGATGGGTATTCTAACTATTATTCCCTTAAGTTTAGAGGAAAGTCGATTAGGTTAGCACCCATGACCCCCGAATAGATATCAAAGGACGATGCCTCGAGAAAAGAAACCAAGAATAAAGTCAACCTTCATATGACTAAGATGGAAATAGAAGCATCTGTG
Source organism: Begonia peltatifolia (assembly GCA_022433055.1). Classification (NCBI taxonomy): domain Eukaryota; kingdom Viridiplantae; phylum Streptophyta; class Magnoliopsida; order Cucurbitales; family Begoniaceae; genus Begonia; species Begonia peltatifolia. The sequence goes on along the minus strand of CM039519.1, from coordinate 3,317,990 downwards.
TTTTGAGGAGATCCTATGATCCTAATATTATTTCGAGATAGAGTTATGGAGATAGGAGTTATCTCTGAGCCTATTAAGAAGTTGCTTAATCAATACCAAGATGTGTTCCCTGAAGAACTCCCCCAAGGATTACCACCACTGCGTGGTATAGAACACGACCTCAAACCCGGGGCCATGCTGCCAAATAGACCGACCTATCGAATGAACCTTGAGGAGACCAAGAAGCTTCAAGAACAAGTACAAGAACTTTTGAACAAAGGATACATACGAGAGCCTATGAGCCCCTGTGCTGTTCCCTCCCTGCTTGGTACTTAAGAAATACGGCATAATAAGAATGTATGTCGATAGTCGAGCAGTGAATCAGATTACAATAAAATATAGATTCTCAATCACTAGGCTCGAAGATATACTGGATGAGCTCAACGGAGCGTCCATATTTTCTAAGGTAGACCTTAAGAGCGGTTACCAACAGATACGAATGAAAGAAGGGGACGAGTGAAAGACGGTGTCTAATACTAAGTACGAGCTATTCGAGTGGATGGTGAGGCCCTTTGGATTATCAAATGCCCTAGAGTACTTTCATGAGACTCATGCACCACGTGTTAAAAGATTTCCTAGGAAAATTTATCGTTGTCTACTTTGACGACATCTTGGTGGACCTTCCACAGGACCTCAATCACTTTAGTATACTCTTCCAAACCCTATGAAAAGTTCAATTATTTGAAAATTTAAGTAAACATTCTTTCGGACAAGACAATGTTTATTTCTTAAGGTTTATCATTTCTAAGAACAGGATGGAAGCCGATGCAGACAAAATAAAGGTCATTAAAGAGTGGCCTACCCCAAATTCTATAACTAAAGTACGTAGCTTCCACGGACTAGCCTCCTTCTACAGGAGGTTCATCAAAGACTTTAGTTCCATAGCCTCACCGCTCACCGATTGCACAAAGAAAGGAAAAGAGTTTACGCAGCATGTCAAAAGAGCTTTGAGCAAATTAAGGACAAGTTATGTCACTCACCAGTGCTATAGCTCCCGAATTTTGATAAAGTATTTGAAATTAAGAGTGACGCTTCTAGAGTAAGCATAGGAGTCGTACTCATGCAAGAAGAGAAACCCATTGCATACTTTAGCGAGAAGTTAAAAGCAGTCGTACTCGGTTACTCTACTTACGATAAAGAATTATACACTATTATACGAGCATTATAACACTGGCAACATTACCTCTTGTCTCAAGAATTTGTTATTTATACTGACCATTAGGCTTTGAGACACATCAAAAGTCAGCACAAGTTAAACAAGAGGCATGCGAAGTGGGTAAAGTTTTTGGAGAGGTTCCCATACATTATGAAGTACGTGAAAGGAGAAAATAACGTAGTTGCTGATGCGCTTTCAAGGAAACGCATTCTGCGTACCGAGTTAGGGACTAGATTTTTTAGCTTTGAATGGATTAAGCATACCTATGAATCTGACACTGATTTTGGATCTTATTACATCAAGTGTAAGGAACAAGCTGAAGGAGACTATCGACTTATGGATGGCTACTAGGTGAGAGCATGAAATTGTGTATTCCACAAGAAAATTTAAGGCGACGTCTTGTAAAAGAAGCCTATCATGGAGGATTAGTGAGTCATTTCGAGGAGAATAATACCTCGATATGCTTAAGGAACACTTCTACTGACCCTACATGAAACGAGACGTGCACCGCATGGTGGAAACAGGCATTGTCTGCAAGAAAGCCAAGAGTAAGGTTCTACCACCAGGCTTATATATGTTTTTACCCATCCCCTCCCACCCTTAGGTTGAAGTCAGTATGGACTTCGTTTGGGATTGCCACGGACTGCTCGCAATAAGGATTCGATCATGGTAGTTGTGGATCGTTTCTCCAAGATGCCATATTTCATCCCTTGTTCAAAAACGGATGACGCCTTCTCTATAGCTGACCTATTTTTTCAAGAAATTGTTTGCCTGCATGACATATCGCATTTCATAGTGTCAGATTGGGACACTAAATTTTTTAGCGCCTTCCGAACCACTTTGTGGAAGAAGGTGGGGACAAAGATGTGTTTTAGTACATGTTTTCACCCCCAAACTGATGGGCACACGGAAGTTGTTAACAGAACCTTAGGATCCCTCTTACGCAGTATTGGAGATAATAAATTATCCAGTTGGGATATAGTCCTTCTGGGATTGGAATTTGCTTACAATCACACCCTTCATTCCACCACTAACCAATCGCCTTTTGAGGTCGCCTATGGATTTAATCCTTGTACACCGTTGTACCTTGTTCCTTTACCATTTACTGAATTAGCCAACCCATCAGGAGCATGCAAGGCTGAACAGATCAAGAAATTACATGAGAGCGTACGTCAAGCCATCGAAAAGAGAAATGCGAGCGTGGCTAAACGAGCAAACAAAGGTTGAAAAGAAGTTATCTTCAACGAAGTAAATCTGGTTTGGTTACACTTGCGCAATGATAGATTTTCCAACAAAAGAAAATCTAAGCTTCTTACTTGAGCGGATGGACCATTCAAGATGTTGCAGCGGATTAATAACAACGCTTATAAGATTGAACTGTCGGGTGATTATGGAGTATCGGTAACCTTCAACGTCTTGGACCTATCACCATATGTAAGCGATGAAGAACAATCTGAGGGGCCCAAATTAAAGGATTTGAGGTCAAATCTTCAATCACCTAGGGAGAAATGCGAGCGTGGCTAAACGAGTAAACAAAGATCGAAGAGAAGTTATTTTCAACGAAGGAGATCTGGTTTGGTTACACTTGCGCAAAGATAGATTTTCCAATAAAAGAAAATATAAGCTTCTTCCTCGAGCGTATGGACCATTCAAGATGTTGCAGCGGATTAATAACAACGCTTATAAGATTGAACTGTCGGGTGATTATGGAGTATCGGTAACCTTCAACGTCATGGACCTATCACCATATGTAAGAGATGAAGAACAATCTGAGGAGCCCAAATTAAAGGATTTGAGGTCAAATCTTCAATCACCTAGAGAGGATGTTGTGCCCCATAGGCCTATCACACGGTCCCAAACCTGAGACCATAAATTAACTTGCTAATGTTCTTACACAATTGTCTCTTTTGCAGGAAACGGTTCATGTGAAGACTTGGAGGACATCTTCAAAGACTTAAAGTGGGAGATCAAAGCTATGGATATGGACTAACCAAAGCACATTGTCACGTGGAAGATCAAACAAGACGATGAATATGCTCACAAGGGAATTTGTCTTCCCGAGCCATGACTTGTTTTTTTTTTTTCGTTCGAACTTATTTAGGCAAACATTAGCCTTCTTGTTCAACTTTATTATATGCATATATGTTAGACATTTAGGACTAGATGCATGGTAGGATAGAGGTGGTATAGTTTTGGGTTTAGACCTTGAAGACAAGGCTTGCATGGAAGCCCAAATGGTGGCCCAATGTGAAGCCTCACTTTACCAAACCCTAGCCCGCTGCCATTAGGCCTATAAATCATGGTAATTGATGCTTGTAATTTTTTTGGCAGACTTTGAATGAGCATCCACGGATTTCCTTCAACCTTGAAGAAGTTTGAAGCAAGAAACACCAAGGTAAGGCTCGGTTGGTTCTCAACCGAGGGGTTGCGCCCCCAAAACCTCTCTTCTATCTTGGTAGCTTGAAAGAGTTGCTAGCCATCTTCTTCTTCACTCTTCTAAAAGTGGAAAACAGCAAGAAGTGGCCACAAACCGTGTCCTTGAATCGAGTTTCCTTCCTCGAAAAAAAAACTTTGCCAAAAGCTTTAAAAAATATTGCTTATTGGCCAATTCTTGGAATAGTTACATAATTTCTACATAACGAATCTAGACCATGTCTTCCACCATCATACACCTCACTCACAACACTAATCTCACCTGAAATTTCATTTCATTTTGTGCACATTTGGTTATTCATCGTGATCCATTTTCTATTTTCCCCAGTTTGACCGTTTCCAATGAGCAACGATCCATCTCTTCGTTCTGGAGCTTGTTCTGCAAGCAAGGATCGGAACACATTAAGTATATCTTTAAGTTCATCTATATGTTGATATTGTGCAAAATTACCTATTAAATTTATAAAAATTGGGAAAACAAAATTAGAAGTAGGATAATAAATTCTCAAACATTCATTTGTAGCATCATAAAATGATTTTAAAAAATTGAGAAATATATTAGCTACATCGCAACTATATTTATCAAAATTAATAATTCGTGTTTCTCATTAATAAAATTATAAATAAATTGCCAATAAGGCCTAGCATTTTCTAATATTAAATAAGTAGAATTTCACCTATTATTTAGGTCGATTTTTAATTTTCGTGGTTTAAGTTTGTTAACTTTACAAAACTCTCTATATTCTGTTACCTCGAATTAGATCCAATTATATAAGAAATTACGAATCTAATTAATTCAATATGAGGCGAAATATATGTCATACCATCTTTAATAACTAAATTTAAAATATGACAGACACGTCGTCTCATATGGAAAACAGAATCGTGAATAGTATTTAATTGAAAATAATTTTTAAAATGAGAAATAGTAATATCGTTAACACTAATATTATCAAGTGTTGTACTAAATATTCTATTTTAAATAGAATATTATTGCAATATCGTTACAATATATTTATAAATAATAATATCAGTGTGAGGATATTCACAATTACGAAATCCTAAAATTTTTTTATTTAATTGTCAAGAGTCACCAATAAAATGAGAAGTTACAACGACATATCCTATAGAGTTAGGTGCACTCTATAAATCAGAGGTGATACAAATAGGCATTGAAGGGACGCTTGAAAAAAATGAAATTAGTTCGTATTTCATATTATTAAACATTTTTATAATATTATTTATAATTGTACTTCTAGGAATACGTTTAAAATTAGGAGTAACATACTATTTTCATAAATTTTTGAAATTAATTACTATCTCTGAACGCTAAGGGCAACTCACATTGTGTTACAAATTTTGTTATTTCTTCTCTCATTTTATTTTGTTAATACAAAAAAGTGCTGCTGCTACTACTAGCATTCAATAATCTTTGTGTAGGGTCTCCAACTTGCTCTTTTAAGTGACATATTGTAATAACTCGAAAACTTTCAGATTTTAGATTTAATTTTAGAAATTTTTAATTAAATCTCGATTGGAATTTCGAGTAAACATTTTAACAGGTGAATTAATTTATAAAACTCGGAATCTAAATTTAGTGATGGTTTCCAAAATTTTTAAGTCGACAGGACACGACACGAATTTAATGAAGTTTCGGATAGTTAAAGTGCAGAAAGGCGATTTAGGAATTTGAATTATTGATTTAATTTTTTTTTTAAAAAAAGAAAAAAAACAAAACAAAACAACTGAACGGCTTCACGACGAAGCCCTTCAGTTGTTCTGTTCTTCGCCGAGCATCCGAGAGCAAAGGGCGGTCGAGAGCTAAAATTTGAACTTCGATCAACGGCCGACGAGCATGAGTGTGAGAGAGAAATCGCAGGCGAGTGTTGCTTCTGCGACGAACCGAAGTCATTCGATTTCAGCAGCTCGAACTCCCGAAGAGAGAGCCCGAGTGCTTTTTGCCGACGACCGCGAGACAGAGTCTCCGTTCAGATCTGTCGCCGGCAACCAAGCCCTCTGCTTGTGTTCTTCTTCCTCTTCTCCTTCCGTCCGAGTGCAAAACGACTCTCTCGGTAAGTCTCTCCCTGTTTCTGCTGTTCTGTTCTATTCTGGCAACCGAGTGTAGGGTTGATGTGAGCTTCGAATTGTGCTAGACTATACTTAATAGATTAAAATGTGATAGATTGATGCAGAAATTGGTGGGAATCAGGTTGATGTCAAAATTCAGTTTTTTTTGTGAAAAATAGGTTATGTTTTTGGCCGTTTTGGCCTAGCTTCGGCTATGCGTTTTAAATTCAATTTTATGGGTTAAATTAGGTTGTTAGTGGAATGTTTAGCCACTGGAATCGTTCAATTACGATGTCCGACGCAAAAGTTATGCGCGTCGGACGTTTATGTCAGATTTTTGGCCGAGTCGAATTAGGGAGCATTTTAATGGATTCGTGACATGTGATGTTAGTGTGGAGGATTTTAGTGCGTAAGACGAGCTTTGAGTGAATTTTTTTGAAAACCCGAAAATGTGGAGTTTTTGAGTGAAGGGCAGATTCGGTTTTTGGTGTTTTTCACCTAGCTGTGGTTTATCATTTTAAAATTCGTTTTGGTATGTTAAATTAGGTTCCTAAGGGAACGTGTAGCCTCTTGAATCGCTCAACTCCGATAACGGACGCAAAAGTTATGCGTGTTCGAAATTTATGCTGGTTTTCGGCCGAACCGAATTAGTGACCCGTTTTAATTGGAATTTCATGAATTTAGTTGAGAGATGTGATTCTTAGCGTAGTTAGTGAATTTTGATGTGAAGATTGATGGGCGATTGTTTATGTTTTAAGTTGAAGCGTTTTGGCAAAGCTGTGCGACGAGTAAGCTTAGTACGCCAAGTAAGTAGTGCATGCATATGTTTTGCCCAAGTAGGCCTACACCGTGGAACTTTAGGATTTATGTTGTTGATTGTGGTGTGTGTGTGTATATTGTTTGACATGCATCATGTTTTAAAAAAGGGAACGAAAATGGTTTTGAATATATTTTCAGTAAGTGGTGAGACGCATGGCGGTGGTACTGCGGATCCTACTAGTGTGTGGCCCAGTGCGTAACCAACCGCGGATTTCGCTCTAATAGTAGGCCGACTGGGCCGTCAACGCGGCTTGTATATGTTGGCGATAAGGATGATGGACTATGTTACCACGGATGCTGCTAGTGTGTGGGTCGATGCAACACCAGTCGCTGATTCCGCTCGAAGAGTTGGCCGGCTGGGCTGTCGCGAAATGTGTGTGTGACAACTGTGGCCCCGTTGCTGGGGACGTCAAGACGGAGGCGACGTGTCAGGGTGTAGTGTGATGCGACGTTCACCCTCACCCTGATGTGGTTGATGTGTGGTAATACGTGTGTGTAGCTTGTGGGCCTCGTTGCTGTGGAGTCTGGAACGGTGGCGACATGTCAGGGTATAAGGTGGCGCTAGGTTCATTCTCACCCTGGTGCGGCTGCACTACGCGTCATAGATGTGATAACATGAGTTTGAGTGTAGAGACTGCATATGATAGGATTGCATTGTCAGTTTTTACTTTCATATCGCATTAATTACTGAGGGTTAGACTTATATTGTTTGTTCTATGGTGTAGGTGCAGATATTGTCACTACTGAGACCTGAGAGCCTAGTTTTGAGGTGTAGCACGGTTGACGGTGCGCGACCGAGGCACCAGACAGTGGATTGTTAGGGCGACCCAACCCGTGGAGATAGTAGGTAGTGGTGAGATTTACTCAGGTTGTTGTTTTGTGTCGGGATATTTACGTGGTCAAATGAGTTCGTATAGACGTCGGTTATACAGGATTGTATAGAGCGTTGTGGTGTTTTGGATACGCGTGTGTACTTTTATATGTTGGAGTAGGACATTGCTTTATACTGTGGACTTTCTTCATTTGTAGTTGATGGATTTCATTGTCTTTAAACTTTAATTTTGTTATGGGGATTCTCTGAATAATTTGATGGATGGATTATTTTTAAATTTTTTGGTGAACTATGTGCAGAGTTTAAATTTTGGAATAGCCAGTTTTTATATGTTACTCTGCCGAATTTTCGGGAGAAAGGTCGGGGTGAAGCGGTGAGGCACGAAGAGAGTGGCGGTGTGCGCGCGAGAGTGGCGTGACTGCAGGCGCGCGGGTAAGGGCGTGCGTGCGGACGTGCTGCACGGAGGCAGGGTGTGTGGGGCACGCGGCGCTGTGGGCGTGCGCGTAACGCGGTGGTGTCAAGTTGGCACGCGCGGTGCGAGAGGATGCGCGAGGGGCGTGCGGCTCACAGGCCTAGTGGGCACGGGACCATTGGCCGCAAGGCAGTGCTACTCGGGCGCGCAGCATTGAGTCAGGTAGTGCGAGGCGTGGGTTGGACTCCTTTCTAAAATTTCAAGTCTTGTCGTCTTATTTTTTTAAAATTCCTTTAAATTGTCTTTTTCGCTGCGTATTTTATATTGAGGATTTCGTGTTTCATCTTCGGGGCACGAGTAATTTTCGAATCGAGTCAAAAAATTTTTATAATTACAAATATCTTTTGAATATGATTTGAAAATGAAAGTGGTATTAAATTAAGTGAGATCGCGTCAAGTCTCTGTAGGTCATAGTATGTAGTCGTAGTGAGCGCACCGGGAAATTGTGGATTCTTGGGGTATTACACATATTTTATAATGCCTACCGAGTGAGCTAATTGAATTATCAAAAATATATGCATAATTTTTAATACAATATTTGCATTGAGCTCTAGATTCTACTTTTCCACCAATTTTAATTTCTTTCATTGCAAAATATTTTTATACTTTAGACGTTTTGTTTCTTTTTTTTTAGGTGATGAAGTGGATGTGGATGCTTATGCAGATGATTGCTCTATTAAAAATGCAGAATTTATTTTCCTAATTTTCTCAATATTATCATCAATATAATAATCATGTGGATCCATAACTATTAAATATAAATTTTTAATGTAAATTTCAAATAAGAAAATTATACTAAAAATTCAATTGATTTACAATAGTTTGTTAGTGGTGTGAGATGATGATCATCTCCACGTATACGTAACCTATGAAAATTAATGCAAAAATAATTTAGTTAGTATAACTACAACTTTAAAATTATGTAAATATATATGAAAAAACAAACTGAAATATATCTTATTGAATAAAGAAAAGAGTAAATTGTAATAACAGGGAAATTAATTCAGACTCGAAAGCCCACATTGATTGAGAGTACTATTAATGAATTGAGAGAGATTGAGAGAGATGAGAGAATACTGGGTGAAAAAAAATGAAAGGAAGAGTTAAAAATTTATAGAAGAAAAAAAAATGGAGAGAAAGGAGAGAGAGAGAGAGAGACCGAGTCGCCAAAAGGAGTCTGGCCTTGCCGCCCTGCCCATTCACTCTTCAATAACGGTCACAGCAGAGAGCAATCTCAGCAATGGTTACTGTTGCTGAGAGCCGAGCATAAGAGCAGTGAGAGCAACAGTCACAAGACCGTTGCTCTCTGTTGTCTACTGAGAGCTTCAGAGCAATCTCAACAACGGTTTGTTACTGTTGTTAAGACCCAAGCACCAGAGCAGACTGTTGTTCTCTGCTGTCTATTGAGAGCTTCAAAGCAATCTCAGCAACGATCATGTGATCGTTGCTGACAGAGAGAGAGAGAGAGAGAGAGAGAGAGAGAGAGAGAGAGAGAGAGCAACTCACAAGACCATTGCTCTGTCAAAAATTAACATCCACTCCCAAATCGCAATTGGGAGTTTTTTTCCTTCTGATCGGAGATTTTATGAAATGGGAGCTGTGGAGATGGAGATCTGGAATCTAGCGGAAGCAAAACAGTGCGCGAGATGGTGCCTGGGCAACAGAGTAAGCTTTTCAGTTTTGACTGTTTGTTTAGAGGAGACAGATTCCAGCGAGTGGTAGCCGCAGGCCCGCGAGGCGCAAGGAGAGCGAAACTGGGAAAGCGAGACGGAGAAAGAAAGAGATGTCGCCTAGCAAAAGACAGATCACCGACTCGCCGAGTCAGAAGCTAGACAAACTCTGTGCTGGTGGCCAACTCGGAAGCTGAACGAGCTGTGCAATGCCGATCTGTAATAATCCAAAAAATTTCATATTTTAAATCTAATTTTTAAATTTTTAATTAAATCTCGGTTGGAATTTCGAGAAATATTTTAGCGAGTAAATTATTTTATAAAACTTGGAATCTAAGTTTAGTGGCAGCTTCCAAAAATTTCAAGTCAATAGGACGAGAATTTAATGAAATTACGGGCAGTTAAAACACGTGAGGGCGTTTTAGTAAATTAATTTATAATTTTTAAAAATTTAAAAAAAAATAACAAAACAACCGAATGGCTTCGGGAGGAAGCCATTCGGCTGTTGAACGTCGACACCCGAGAGAGCGACGGGAAGCGAGAGAAAACCGGGAGAGAGAGAGGGAGCACGAAGATTTGTCGACGCCGACGACGGACGAGAACCGAACGCCGGTTAACCGAGAAGACTGTGATAAAGACAAGTTTGGTTTTCCGAGCTCAAAACTGAAGGTGAGTCTTGTTTCAGTTTTCCCCATTTTGGCCAAGCTTAGTGCTCGACTTCCTTCCATTTTCTGTGGACTTGGGTGAGATTTTTAAGTGAATTAGGAGTATGTGTTTAGTGGATGGATAGTAAATGTCCAGTGGAGAGAGAAAAATCGAGGGGGAGGTTGAGCCAAAATTCGGGTTAATGCTCGAATTTCTGATTTTTAGTTAGATCATGCTTGAATGAGTGAAATGTGACCTATTGGGTGAAGAAATTAGTGAGATTGAATTAAAGTTGAAATTTAGAGCATTTCGATGTGAAAATCGATTTTGTTTTTGGGGGTTTCGGCCTACTTTTAGTTATCCGTTTTAAATTCTATTTTAGTGGGTTAAACTAGGTTGTTGGAGGAACATTTGGCTGCTGTAATCGTTTGATTCCAATAACCGACGCAAATGTTATGCGCGTCAGAAATTTATGTCAGATTTCAGGCCAAGTCGAATTATTGAGCGTTTTTAGTAGAATTGTGACGCGTGATATTAGCGTTGCTGATTTTAGTGTGTAAGGCGAGTTTTGGTTAGAGGAAACGAAAATGTGAAATTTGGGTGAATGACAGATTCAGTTTTTGGTGTTTTCCACTTAGCTGCGTCTTACCGTTTTAAAATCCGTCTTAGTATGTTAAGATAGGTTCCTAGGGGAGCGTTTAGCTTCTTGAATCATTCGATTTTGATGACAGACACAAAAGTTATGCGCGTCCGATGTTTAGGTCAGTTTTCGACCGAACCGAATGAGTGAATCATTTTAATTAAAATTTCATAGGTTTAGTTAAGAAATCTGATTCTTAGCTTAATTAGTGAATTTTGATGTGAAAATTTACGAGTGATTGTTTATGTTTTAGATTGAGGCATTTTTGGTGAAGCTGTGCATCGAGTAAGCTTAGGACGTCAGGTAAGTAGTGTCTGTATGTGTTTTGCCCAGGTGGGACTACACCGTAGAACTTTAGGATTTATGTTGTTGATTGTGGTGTGTGTGTGTGTATTGTTTGACATGTATCATGTTTTAAAAAGGGAACGAAAATGGTTTTGAACATATTTTCAGTAAGTGGTGAGACGCGTGGCGGTGGTACCGTAGATCCTACTAGTGTGTGGGCCAGTACGTAACCAACCGCGGATTATGCTCGAGGAGTGGGTCGCTTGGGCCGTCACGAGGCGTGTATGTGTCAATAGTGAGGATGATGGACAGTGGTCCCGCATATCCTCCTAGTATGTGGGCTGGTGCAACACTAGTCACGGATTCCGCTCAAGGAGTTGGTCGGCTGGGCTGTCGCGAAATGTGTGTGTGTGGCAACTGTGGCCCCGTTGCTGAAGAGGCTAGGACGGGGGCAACGTGCCAGGGTGTAGTGTGGCGCAAGTTACACCCTCACCCTGATGTGGTTGCTATGTGGTGATGCGTGTGTGTAGGTTGTGGGTCTCGTTGCTAGGGAGTCCGGGACGGTAGCGACGTGTCAGGGTATAGGGTGGCGTTAGGTTCATTCTCACCCTGGTGCGGTTGCACTACGCATTACAGATGTGACAACATGAGTGTGAGTATAGAGACTGCATGTGATAAGATTGCATTATCGTTTTTTTACTTTCATATGGTATTACTTACTGAGTGTTAGGCTTATATTGTGTGTTCTATAGTGTAAGTGCAGATATTGTCACTTGTGAGCCCCGATAGCCTAGTACCGAGGTGTAGCACGGTTAGTGGCACGCGACCGAGGCACCAGACGGCGGATTTATTAGGGCGACCCGACCCGTGGAGATGGTAGGTGATGGCTAGGCTGTTTTAGGGTATTTTCTTCTGTTGTGTCGAGATATATAGTTGATCGGATGAGTTGTATAGGCGTCAATTGTATAGGAGTTAATGGAATGTTTGTGACTTTTGGTGACGCACGCGTACTCTTTACATGTAGAAGTTTGGTAATGCTCTATACTGTGGATTTTCTTCACTTAATAATTGATGGATGGATATCTATAGTTTTCTGGTGAACTGTGTGCAGGGTTTAAATTTGGAATAGCTAGTTTTTAGGCGTTACTCTACCGAATTTTTTGGGAAAAATGTCGGAGAGTCGAGAGGGTACGGAATAGGTAGGGGTGTGCGCGGTGAGACGCGAAGGGAGTGGCGGTGTGCGCGGCATGACTGCACTAGTTTTCTGGAGAGACCATTCTAAGAACTACTTTAAAGAGGAAATCGACTACATAAGACCTAGTCTAAAGGACTCCCAAGTGAATCTTAAAGATGAGAGATCCTATGATGTCTCTTTCCCTATTTTTAGTGGTTGTCCTAAATAGCTTAATTTTATAGATTGGTTAGAAGACTTGGAAGAGTCGTTTGAGACTTATGAAATTTCAGAGAAAAGAAAATTTTGAATAGCTCTCACTAGTCTCACCGGATTTGTCGCCTTCTGGTGCAGGAATACAAAACTAGAAAGAAAGTTAGATAGCAAGGAAGAAGTTTCCACTTGGACCTTGTTAAGGTACTTAATGGAAAAGATGTATGCCCCAAGGCAATGCTCAAAATAGTACCAACCTTAACTTTTCTTTAAAGCTCAAACCAAGTTTGAGCCAACCCTCCTCTTAGCTCAAACCTAAACCAATCTCCTAGAAGATTTTGGAATTGTGAGTTTATTTGAGTAATTTCCACTAGAGGATGAAAGTAAGCTAATGGTAGAAATCATAGAAGCCATTGAAACCCTAGAGCTAGAAACCATCCCTAAGGACTTCCAAAATTTTAAAACTTAAGAAGTTGCATGTGGTATAACTCATTGTATGACGACCTTGAGGAGAGCATTTTAGTTAAGGATCTTGTTAAGTCAACCTATATTTTAAAGAAAACTTTTTATGCAAAGTATGCATCAATGCCAAATCCCCTCATCCTACGAGAGTCCTACCTTTTTTATAAAATTTACCTAGGTCCCTTTTTAATCCAAAGTGAGAGTATTGTTTTAAAAGAAAATGTTTTCCCTCTTTTTCTGTCATGGTCTAGGAAGAATGGCAATTTTTGTAAGGCCCTAAGTCACCCTAGAACTCTTAGGTTAGAATTTAATGATGAATTGTCTAAGAAAATTTTGAGTGACTTAATCCACTTGTTCATTCTACCAAATACCTTAATTTCTTGGTTTTATAAAATAGGATTGATTAGTATAGATTTTACTATGTTTTATTTTGCATTTTTGTTTTTGCATGATATCATTGAGCATATTGATATATATTTCTTGCCTAAAGAAAACTATACCATCATACTCTCTTATGAATGTTCAAATTGTTTCATCATAACTGCTTATGAAGAATATGATGATTACTTTTCAATGACGTTATTGTTTAGAGGTATGATAGAATCTTTTACGCATGAAATTTTGTTGAACTTTAAGACTTTGGAATAGTATTGCATTTCCATTTCATTGCATCTTAGTGACGAATTTTTAGAGATTGTCTTGCTCAATAATGGTTTGAAAATAGTTTTTGAAGTTAGACCTGCATGTTTCAAAACCATTTGTGTTGAAAGAAAGAAAATTGATGGTCCACTTTTGAATGAATTTTGTTTGTGTCCTTTCTTAAAGAATAAAATTAATTTATTGAGTTGGTTTACTTATTACAATAGGCCATTGATTTTTGTAAATATGAATCTTAGCATTATAACCGGCTTGCATTTTCTTGAGCTTGAAGAATATTATGATGTTAAGTTCACTTTTATTTTGAAACCCATGCATGAACTTACCATTTATGAAATGAAACTTAAATATGGTTATCTTGTTAGATATTATGTTTTGTATTGTTGGTTTTGCATGTTTATTAAGCATTTGATCTTTTTATTTAAAGCTTATAACGTATTGAAATTTAAATATGGTTATTTTGAATTTAAAATCTATTTTATTGAGATCAAGCATGGTTTTCATGATCCTTTTGAAGTTAATTCTAACATGTTATAAAAGAATTATTTTTCTTATATCTATTTTTATTTTGAGAAAGGGAAGAACCCTTTGAAAACCTCAATGCTTCCCAAGGTTGAATACCAAGGAGTGTCAAAAAAAGTGGTTGGTACTTTGCCAACGTAGTATGTGCCACTTGAAACTTTATTAACTTGGTTATTTAAAATTGGTTGGATAGTAGATTATTTTGATGATAATCTAGATTGAAATTTTGGATATATTGTTGATAATCCTTCTTTGATAATTATTTGTGTAGATTATTTGAAAGAGGGTTCTTTTTGTGATATATTCTATGACTGCTTATATCCATTTTTAATTTGAATCATCTTGTGATGAATGAATTTAGTAGTCATTCCATGAATGCATATCTTGATTTCAATTTAAAATATTTTTGTTTATGGAAAATGACTTTGACATTGGCGATAAATTTGCAATTATGCCTCTAGCTTTTGATTTAGAGTATGATCTCTTGAGGAGGATAATTTTATTGAAAATAACGCTTCACCATCCACGGCCAAATCTATGACCAAATTTTATTACTAATATGTTTGTGAATTTCGTAGGTTTTAATTTTGAAAGCAAATTAAAGAACCCCGAGATAGTGGTGAAAGTACAGAGAGAAAACTATTTAGATTTGAGGTCAAATCTTCAACAACCCGGAGGAGATGATATGCTCAGAATTGGCATTAATTGACCACAGCCTAGCCCATAGTTGAATTTCTCTTTTTACGAGTTTGTTCATTTTGTAGGTGTCCTTTGCGAAGCACCAATGATGAAGCTCATCCGTCGCTAAGGAGTGCATAGAAGCCACCATTTATATTTGTGCGCAAATCTCAAATCACTCGAAGAGAATGATATACCCTCGGAGCCAGAAGACTCATGCTCATATAAAGTTAAGTCTTCAATTGAGTTCTTTCACTAAGACATTTGTTATTATTACAGGAAATGACTATTGGATACTGCTTGGATCGTTAGATCAAATTGGTGCAAACACTTGGAAGTGGCATTTCATCGAGCAGTTGGCGTGGACTCAAGAAACGAAGACATGGCACACACGAGGATGATCTATGGCGCCCAGCTAGCATGCAGCAACAATTTGGCACATCAAAGAGGGCTATGACCAAGGCATGGCACGCAAAGGAGGCTCATAGCCGAAGACGGCGCACAGGAGGCGTGCAGCGCCCAACAGGAGGCGCGGGAGCGGAGCCGGCATACACAACAGCTTGAGATTGCACGCGCGAAGAGGAGCCACAGCCGCCAACGCGCACGAGACCTGTCAGCAAGGCAAGTGACGACACCACCCGGCGCACGCAAAGGAGATGACAGCGCCGCGCATGGTCGCGCATCAGGAGTAGTGCATGCGCAACAACGACACTGGTGCTAAGGGCTATTTCCAGCTGCAACGACTATTTTTTCAACTTTCCGTATTTTCTTCTTTTTGGCAAAACCGATCAATTGAAGTTCTCTTTAAGCTCATTCTGAACGTTGTAAATGATTGATGAAAGTTGAATATGGATTGTTGAAGCTTTGTACAAGTAGCAAAATGTGTACTAGGATATCATCTTTATACTTTGACACTAAAACCGTCCAAAATATCGCGAGAATTCATGTTCCAAACTTGTATCCCAACAATATAAGAAAAAAACCATGCATAGTGATATATGTGATAAATCATATGCACATATATGTAAAATACTGATGTGATGGCGACAATACTCTGTCAGATTTTTCATTGGTGATAGCTAACTTTCAAAAAACCATGTAATGTAATTAATATAAAATCTTTACCTTTACACTGAGCGCTCTTCTTCTAGGTGGAGACACAACTTTAGCAATTGTCTCGAAATTTTCAAAATCGTCTGAATCTAAAACAATGTCAATGTTGTAAATAACCTTTCCAATTCGAAGGAAATAATATGGTGGGTATCATACCATGTCTAAAAGTCCAAACAAAGGCATTATAAATAGCCACAGACTTCGCTGAGGCACGTAGTACCAAGGCAAAAAAAAAAATTTTAATTGAAACCAGTGTAGTCGACACTTTTACTTCTTGGGAACACTTTTCCGACCATTGTACAATGCATTGCACAATGCTTTGCGAACACTTCTCTGACCTCCAAGCACGATGTATCTCAAGTCTAAAATCTCCCTCCCTCTTTCCTTCCCTAGCGGCTGCGCAGTGGAGAAGGAAATGAATAGGGTTTTCACCATATTCATTTAAAATAACCTATTTAGAAATTTCTAATTAATTAATTTATATTAAATAAAATTTCTTCAATTCTTATTTTTCACAACTACGAACATTAATAAATTTCTTTCCCAAAGTGAAATCTAAGCTAGCCAAAACATGAGCGTTTCCAATTAAATCACACGACAATTTCTCAAATTATCAACTTTTACTAATTGACCAATAAAATTTATTGGAGTCGTTAAACGACAAAACGAGTTAACTCATAACCCGTCGACTATCTTTTACGCGAAAAATTAGTACGTGGAATTTAATTACTTAAAAATACCAGTCTTATAGTCGGTTTACTCCAAAAAATTATTTTGGCTAATGTGGACAAATATGGTAGACAAAAAATTGTTAAGTAACTTTATATTTGAACTTTCGTGAAAAAATAGATTTTAGGACTATTAGCATGAACCAAAAAATAATGAAGACGGTAAAAAATTAAAAATGAAGGGACTAAATTGAAATTATCGTGCAATTACCCTTGTTATTAAATAAATGTACATAGTAAATCCTAAAGTTTGAGAATCAGTTCCTAAATAGATTTTTTTTTTTTTTTTGGTTTAAACTGCGTTTGAGTGAGCTTGTAATTCTTTTTGAGTCGATTTAAGTTGGTTTGGACTCGAGATTAATTTTGTTCTATGTTTTAAAATTTTAAAATTAAAATATAAAATATAAAATATAAAATATTATAATTTGTTTGATTTAATTACGATTGGAGTAAAATCGAGTTAAACTTGTTCATGGTACAAAATTAAAGTTTTATTTTGTTGAAAAAAATAATTCAAAATTTAAATTTAGTAAATATTAAAGTTTTGAGATTTATTTTATTTAAAAAGGTAATTATCAAAATGGATTCAAGGCAATGAACATTTTTGAATTGACCATTAAAACTTCTAATTTCATCGATCATGCCTCAAACTTTATCATATTATCAAAGGACTCCTCGTCGTTAACCTCCGTTAAATTTTCCGATAGTCTTTGTTAATTCTCTCTCTTGACCGTCGCCTGCTCCGATTCACCGGATAGAGAAAACTAAATCTGCGGAGTAAAAAATGATAAAGATGAAGAAGAAGCGAGATAGGAAGCACCATCTTTCTGTCCAAGACCAACTCCGTAAGAAAGGCAATTAATACGCAAGGATCCTTCTCTCAGACGATAATGAATTCGACAGAAAGGAATTTAATCGGCAACATAAAACAAAGCAGATCTTGTGGCAATTTATCGATAACTCAAAAACTGATTACATTTCCATCATAATAGGCTTTGTTATCTTCTTCAACAAGACAACTGGTTCTTTTAGGCATGAGTATATCATCTTTTTATGCCATGGGCAGATTAAAATCCAGAAAACAGCAAAAAAGCAAACGCTACTCAGTTATTCTATAACTGAAAGTGAGAAACAAAGAAAGAGAAGAGGTTCCTCGGCCACTAACCTAATGAAGCCAAAGGACTCAAGCTTGGAAGCCATAGGTCCAGCTACAGACAATTTAGGTTGGGAATGGGGAAGATGATGATGGTAGAAAGAAACCCTTCTTCGTTCCGGAGTTAAATCGAAAAGGTTGGAGAAAATCGACAAATTAATTAATGGATGCCAACCTTTTTTCTCTCATCAACTGAGGAAGGAAAGAAAGGAAGGAGAGATTGACGACGAAGTTTTAACCCACGTCATTAACTTGTGTTTAAAAGTTTAACATAGATTTTAGGATTACAAGGAATGGGTAAAAACCAAATAAAACCTTCTAACTATTGATTTTTTTTTTTAATTAATCCTCGAACTAAAAATGTTAGTAACCAAAACGTTAAACTATATAAAATATGATAAATCAAACTCTAGCGGGGTCACCACCCCCGATCTCATATTGAATCCGAGATCAAGGGGTCGAGGTGGGGGGTCGAGACTCCGCGTTCCACGTACACCGCACATGGAACAAAGCAGGGGTCACCACGCGCAGATTGACTTTCGTTCTATGTTTTTTCATTTTCATTGCTTTCGGTAACGTGGGGTCACCACCCACCTCATATCCTCCTAAAATGCCTCCAAAAATAGTCTTTAAATAAAAGGCTCCGCCGTCACAAGGAGATCTGTAATAAGGTAGATCATCTTAAAGGGGTCTGACAAGCTGGGCACGGGCATCACAAGGTGTGGCGACTCAAGAGCAATGACCGCCACCTGGGTATATCTCGTTAGATTTCAAAAACCAAGAATACCAAGAGCGATTTGAGCGAGATATGGCAAATCACTCTGTTATTTGTTCAAAAACTATCAACTTCATAGGTTGGAAGTCCTTGTAAGTCACGGAGTTGTTCGACAAAATCGCCTTATACGGGTTGTACTGGTTGAGGGGCGACAACAGCAAGTGAATCGTTCGCATATTTTATGCAAACTTGATAACTACCGAGAGGGAAGGAATGATAAAGATCTACATCCTTAGTACAGAGATGCTCCTAACTACACAGAAGGTCAATGAAGTACTCGGATTTTCTGATGGAGAGACTAATGTGGATAGATACTATCACGCTTCCCGAGACTACGACTTCTTTAGATCGGTGGAGAGACTAGAATTCCTTAGGAAATTCATCGCAATGCCAATCTTGTGGGTTTGTGAAGCCAAAGTTGAAGGATTTGAACGTTACAGATCAGGTTAATCATAATTTGATAACTCACATTTTTCACTGTGAGATGGATATAGAGATTTCGTGCGCTAAATGATCTCTATGTCATTAAGAAATTATACAGCGAGAAGATGTTCAACCTGAGCTTCATGATTACAGGTCACATGCATGAAATCGGTCGAACCTGCAACAAGGACACCTACCCTACATAACTTTGATATAGAAGCTTCTCTAGGGAGCTCGGATTCAGCTACTGATTACAGAGTAGATGAAAGCACAAAGACTCATCGATGTATTTGATAAGCTCTATTTGATTTGGATGAGATTGGTAAAAGTTGACGAGACGTGGGTGTTCAAAGGAGATTAGGCGTAGGGACATCAGCGGGTCTCGACCTCAGTAGATGTTCCTATGGGGGATGTCCATGCTCGGCCATTGTCCCCCCAAACGGACAGTAGGTAAAACAGGATGGAGTACCAGATAGAGTTCCTTGTAGGCTGAGTCGAGAAGCTCACATTCACATACAGAGAGCTGATAGAGTCCCCCAGAGAGATCTGAGGCAAACCCTCCATGATTGGATGGCACAGAATGACTCCAATCTCACACCATAGTTTAAGATATATTTTGTACTTCATTGTATGTACTTTACTTTTTTTGTAATTATGTACTTGATATGAGTAGTTAATTGTAATTTAATATATGGTATCTATTTAGTTTATACATAGTGATGTATAATTTTACTTTACTTTATGCTTCTACTGTAGTTTATATAAAACTGGCTGTTTGTTATAAAACTGTGATTTTAATATGCATGAATTATTTAAAACTAACAATGAGGGAGTCATGAAATAAAAGAAACTCTGCCCAATTTTTTAACTTTATTGCATTAAATTACACATTATAATACATACATACAATCATTAGAGATTATAATAAATCCATGAATTGCACATTACAATAAAAACATACACGACATATTTTAATAAATACATAAATTACAACCCAAATAGTCAAATATTTCTTCGTCTATATCCATGTGTAGAAGATTTCTGCACAGAGTCAAAACTACATTAGAAAAATATGACAGTGAGTTTATGAGTGGAATGTGTTGAAATGTACCTCTGTCCCGTCAAATGTGTGAAAACCCATAAATGTATCTTGTGAAACAGAAGCGGGCACAATGCTTAAAACGGATCCCCGTCAAGAAAAGTACGACTATTATGTCCTTGACGCTAACATCTTCCACAAAACATCATTGAATTCTTCATAGTAATTGTCGAACTTGAAGGTTCGTCGATATCTCATACTATTTTCTTGTTCAGCCTACCATTTTCTTTTGGGCGGAGGGATTTGATTCATATTTAGTATGGACGGCCACATGTATTACCCGCTAATGAGATGAATGAAGTAACAGTACATCTATAGATAAGTTTCTTGGTGATAGTATTGGTGCCACTCTGATACCTTTAGGAGACCCATGACGCATTTTCAAGACAAAATTCATAAAATCACAAATTTATTTATTGACTATTGTAATGTTTTTGCAGGTGAAGACCTATTAGAATATTTTGATGACAAACCAACCTTTGAATACTTGGACAAGTCAACCAACTTGCTGAGATGGAATATACATGAAGAAACAATTCAAGTTCAAACAGGAATTTGTCTTCTCAGAATCAAATCTATGTAATTTTTAATTATTTCATTTATTTAGCAAACGTTGGCCTTATTGTTATTTTATAAAAAACATGTATTAAATTGTGTGGTTAGGTTAGATGAATGCTAAGTTAGTGGTGATAAAGACATAACACACAAGGTCTTGAAGACTAAAACCAAGCAACAAGGAGGTTTGATCTAAAAAAGAAAGACACTACAAGGAGAAGCCTGGTTCATCGTCAAGAAGGAGGGTGCCATTATGTTTTTTAATGACTTACCAACTCCTTACACAAATTAAGGGATTGAGGATCAACTTGCTAAAGAAGAAATCATCTCATCCCTTAATTGAAGATTGGAGCATCGCACACTTATGGTCTAGATGAGAACAACAAGTTTTGTGTGGAATTACCTTTAGACCACCTTAGGATTTAGTTTAAGAGCATTGCTTTTGGAATTTGTAGCATATTATTATTATTTTAGAATGAGAAGAAGTAGACTATTATCTTATAATGCCGGAGTATCTTCATCATCATCTTCAATGTTAGTCCTCAGATTGTTTATCAATTCAGGTGGAGATTGTGTCTCCAATTATTGTCAAATCTATGGTTGCTTTGTGATTCTTATTCCTCATCTTATCTTCATTTTAACTAATACCTTAGTCAGGAGGGAAAAGTTGAACCAACCCAGTCTTGTGCCATTGTGATTTCCTTGTAATATCACATACACCCAAAAGTCCAAAGTTACTTTCGCGCCGGTTATGGGTATTTGTGTTATTTCTTTCCGTGTGATTATATGCTAACATGAAATTTGCAAAAAAATACTCTTGACTAATAATATAGTCTCTCCTTCTAATTTCATTGCAATTAATTATTGTTTGATTGAAATTTCGATTGCATATTCTAGAAACGTTCTCGGATGTAGTCGAGTAAACTTCTTTGTGACTTGTGTGCATAGCCTTTATTTTACAAGATCAAAGGTTATCACAGTCTCATGAAATGGATGCAGAGAATGGTGTCCATGGGATTCTAATAAACTCTCATTTGTAACAGTTGCATACACATTCATTCATGTTGATAATATATTGTTTGGTGCTGCTGCTAACCTCAAATCGTGCAGCTCCCGTAAACATAGGACTCCAATTTCGAGCTACAGTTTTAGCTTCAGAAGCTTTTTTCTTATCTAAGGACATAAGACGTCGTTTGACGAGGTCAATTTCTTATATTTTTTCATGATTCTAATCATCAAGCACTTTCGGATCATCTTGAACATGGTCAGTATCGGTTTGTTCCTAACAGGTAGTAGAGCTGCATTGAATGACTCACATAAATTATTTAATCCTAGTTCACACTTGGAAATAAAAAAAAAATACATGACTAGACCAATATATAGAATCTCTGCCTCGAAGATATACGTGGGCATCTGGGTTAATCTGATATAAGTTTCTCATTTCTCCCTCAAAATGAAAAGTTATGGTTGCCTTGGCTGCATTCCACATTGCATCTCTGTATACTCTTCTCCGAAATTAGTTTTTGAAGTTTATGTACATGTGCCGGAGGCAGTATCGATGTTCAGCGAACAGTAGTTCTTGCTGCATAGTGGACAACAACCCCTGAAATGTAAAATAACAACAGAGTCAACATCAAACAATATAACTACCACAACGACCCAATACTTTAAAAAACAATCGAAAATACATTATACCTTTTGTCGATCTGAAACAAATGTCTATCTGTATCCTGATTCAGTCTATAGGTCTTTCTTTAATATATCAAAAATCATGTCCAGGAGTCCATACACTCTGATTCCACATTGATAACAGTAACAAGATATATTCTATCATAGTCATCAATGCTGACGACTGTCAGTAATTAGCCAGGACATGAGTCATTTAGATGACATTCATCCAAACAGATAATAAATTTACCACACTACAGCAAACCTGCCTTACAAACAACCATATGCATATACATTCTTTTAAATGCACATGTCTCGTTATTGGTAGAGCCCACCAGGTAAGTTTGTAGGCAAAATGTGCTGCCTGAATTTGATCTACAAGTTTCTTCTGCATACAACCTTAATAGGTTGTATTGTTTGTCGCTCTTCCTTTTATTAAGTTTCCAAGGTTCGCTTCTTGTTTTTCTGGCAAAACTTAGTGTAATATTGACATTCAAATTCTTTTTCACCGTTTCGATAATTGATGAAATTTCCACGTAAATTGACTTTTGAACCTGTCCAAATAATGATTTGCCACATATTTTGCAGTAGCGTGTCAATTTTCAATTTTTCTTAAACAGTTGTGAGAATTGTTGAAACTCTTTAGTTGAAACGTAAGCTCATTTTGCATCTTCGAAGCATACAGTCGCCAATCGCACCCGTCAACACACACTGTCGTTAGGCGCCGAGATTCACTTTTAGTGAATTTGATTTCAAAATCATTATTCAAAGTGTATTCTACTATTTCTTCTTTAATTGCATTTAAAGAACTATATTTTTTACCCAAATAAAATCCCATCAAAATTTCTTTACTTACCAGTACGCTTTCCATCTCGTCATCCTCCGAGTCGACTGGGGGTTGAAGAACATCGTCCAAAATTTTCAATGTCGATTGCACTTCTATTTCTTTGTTACCTTCTAAGTGATCGAATACCCGAACCTCACCATATATGGATGTGAAGTACCAATACAAGCTCATATTGGCATCACCAGTTGTTGTCTCGTCTAAATCAACCGATCTACTCGAATTAGAGTCCATCGATGTCGCTAAATATAGAGAATTTTCACTACAGCAAGAGAGAGTAGAGGTTTAGGGAACTCAACACGATAATGGTATAAAATGGTCGAATTTTGAGTTGGAATTGTAGAGGAGTCGAGAGAATATTGAAGTTTTTGGCCACGGAGGGTGAAAATGGGGTCGGTTCTTATATAAATTCGAGGATCAGCCCCCTGATGTAGGGGGTGGTGACCCACTGTTTTTAGCAATAATTTAGAGAACGGGGATTTAATTCGTGGGTGGTGACCCCCCATTCTCGAGAACAATTGAAATGGAAAAACAGAAAACGAGTGGCTGATCTGTGGGTGTGACCCTCTGTTATTGAGAGCAATGAAAATGGAAAAACATAGAACGAGGAGCCGTGGGTGGTGACTCCCCGTTCATGAGAATAATTGAAATAGAAAAAGAGAGAACGGGGGTCGATCCGTGGGTGTGACCCTCTGCTCCTAATAGCAATGAAAATCGAAAAACATAAAGCGGGAAGCCGACCCGTAGGTGGTGACTCTTCATTTCAGAGAGCAATTAAAATAGAAAAACAAAGAACGGGGGTCAATCCATGGGTTGTGACCCCATGTTTTGTTCCACATACAGTACACATGGAACGAGAGATCTCCACCTTCCACCTCGACCACGCGATCAAATCTGTACAGTACTACGTAAGCACTGAACATATTGAGGGGCCAATAAAACCATATATTGGCTTCAATATGAGATCGATGGTGGTTACCTATTTTACATTGTTTAAGATTTTAATTATTAAAGTTTTTAGTTTAAAAGTTAATTAAAAAAAAACCTCACAATTGAAGATTTAATTTAGTTGTGACCTTCATTTTAATAATTACCTTATTTAAAATGAATATCAATGTTTTATTTTTTAAATATCTTAAAAATGCGTTTTTATTTTATTATTTTAAAATAATTAATACAAATAACATAATAAATTAACTATTTCTGAAAGAGAAACATTGGAATGTCACTGTCGACGTCATTCTACGTGCTTTGGTGCCCATTGCGTTAGCAGCATCGGCGAGAGACCATCCCCCCTCTCTCTCTCTCTCTCTAAAGTTTGTTCAACTTTGCATTAGCTTCGTAGAAAACTAGAAATCATAGACTTTCAGATTTGTTCTCCTTCGATTTCTTATGCAGCTTTAAAATTCTCACAGGTACCTTTACGTAGTTGTATCTGCCTGCGCTTTAGCTTTTCGGAACAGATCTGGTCCTGGTTTCTTTGTTCGTTTTTATTTTCATTTGTCGATTATTTGTGGAACCGAATGGGAGGTTTTTCTGTTCGGTTCAGGGAAATTGGGGGAGAAACTTCGAGAAATTCAGAATTTTATGTACCTCATCTATGGAAATTGGGCATGGATGAGTATGATATGGGGAAAAATTAATGGCATTATTTAGGTATTGGGAGTGTGGATTTTAGTTTAATGAAGGCAAAGACTTCTCCTATGTGCCTCTATGTCAGTCGGCGAGTTCATAAATGGTTAGGACTAGAGTGGATAATTTGTGGCGTTTGTGATTATCAAACATGAAATTACTTCTCTCTAGTACATTTGGCCCTTGGAGATGTCTATATTGGAACTTTGCCGATAGTTTAGAGTTTTGCAGTTACTTGAAAAAACTGTAATGTATCCAAAGATTGTTAGCTTCTTATTTGTGGCATATGTATCCTTGCTATTCGTCTATATTCTCTTTTTTCTTTCAATTTTTTTAATGACTTGCATAATAGAACATTTCTCATCTTTTCAGGCAAGTAGTATATGTTTGATTTGAGGGGTGAAGACCCTATCATCAGATGTGGTAGAACGTGATGGAGAATATGCTGTATGCCGAAGAGCTTGTGAGAGATTTTCTTATTTTCAGGGGATTTTCTGGTACACTGCAAGCTTTTGAGGCTGAACTAACCACCGATATCAGCAAAGGTTTTCAAGTGGATAAGATTTTAGACTTAATTTTCTTGGTATATGTTCCCAAATTTCAAGCTGAAAAGTTAATTGGTCTTCTGAATTTTTTCAAGCGGTGTCTTTCTCCTTCGTTGGAGACTGCACTGGTTGAAAGTCTATCTAAATTGGAGGTTTCCATTTTACGTTACTATATTGTTCATGCTGTACAATCGGGAAGGATTGACAAAGTTGTAGAGTTTTATGGAATGAACGGCAATGATATGTTGCAAAGAGCCGAGGATTGGACCCCATGGTTTGGTGGGTTTATTTTTTCACTCCTTTGTATCTTGTTTTTGCAAAGAAAAATATCATCTCTATTTATGCTCGTGGGCTTGTTGTGCAGCGATTCCATATTTAAAGAACCCAAGCTTGGATCCAGATTTTCACGTTTATTTTTCAAAGGAATGGCATGAGTCATTGCGTGTTTTTGTGAGGAATTTCTTCAGTAAGGTGTTCAATGGCACTCATATCCTTTCAGTATGTTATTTTACATGCCACTTGCTCATTTATTTAACATCTACTTGAAGATCACTTCATTTCTTACCATAAACTCTTGACTTGTGGAATTTGCTAAATGTTTTTAAAACATTTATACAGTGTACATATGTAGAAACAATGTGACAATACTGGCAGTATTTACTTTTTATATTTGTAACAAAAATATATCACAAATTGAATGTCGTGATGATTGACCACTAATTGAATGTTGAGAAGCATGTCCTTAACTAACATTACGGCTTCCTTCTCTACTGAGGATATGTTCAGAGAAGAATACTATAAACCGCCTCAAGAAAGACATCAAGCATCTCAATCTAAAGTTATCCCAACTTCAGGCTTTATTGGAGGAAAAAGATGCTCAACTTAGCCAGTTAAAGAGGCAAATTGCGTTATTCTATTTTTTTATACTTTTATCTAAATCACTACATGCCCCATGTCGCAACGAAAAATTACCTTTTTGTTTTTGTAAATTAAGCAGTATTTCCGTGCCAATGCGAGCAAGCTTGGGCCAAATTGACAGTTCATCCGGTGTACAACATGAAGAAAATATTCTTCGATCCACAGATAATCTAGAAGCTTGTTCACATGCTTCCCTTCAATCAGGAGAAAATGAGCTGCTGGATAGAGCTGTTTCTCAACCTGCTGAAATTCATCCGGATCTTATGACGTCCAACACTTGTCATGTCTCAAGCTCTTCACAAAAACTTGATCTGGAAGATGAAGATATTGGCATTGCAAGCTATATATTTGGAGATAATAAGGGTAATTGCTAGTTCTTGTAACCTGATAGCTCTGTAATAACCACAAAGCATTAAGTTTTCAGTTATGTTGGCAGTAAGCTAATCATATTGCAGTATCTTTGAGCTAGTGTTCTATTGCAAGATTATAATAGGCTTTCGATTCCAAAGCAGAGGACACTAATATTTAACTCTATTTTTTATTGTCATGTTAATACTTATGTGTTGAATATTGTTTTTTGTATTCTATCAGAAAATGGCAGAGAAAGTGATGTACAAGAAGATTTTCCTGAAGTTAAACTAGAGTTTCAGGTAAAAATTGCATTTGAAGCATGCCGAGTAGCTGATAACCTTTGTATATTGTTTGCATACTTCCTTTATTGTAATGTGTATAACTTTCAGATTACCATCGTGTCTAGGAGACATTTTTGGGCCACACTAGTCCAATTAGTCGTTGCCGCTTCTCTGCCACTGGGGACAATATAGCAAGTGCTTCTCTGGATGGCACAGTCAGGTATTTAGATTACTTGAATGTAAAAATCCAGCATGATATTTGATGCCTATGTATTCAATCATGTAGACATTTGCAGTCCAATTTATGAATTGACCTGTTCAATGTTCCATTGAAAACCTTTCCATTGACTCAGTGACATATCCAGAAATTGGGACAAGCTCTGAATTGGACTACCTATGTTTCTTTTTAGACTAGAAGTGGAGCAAAGAACACCCCTTTTCATTTATTTTTTACCTTCTCGCTTTCTTTAGCATTTTATTTGTGGTTTCACAATTTTTGTGCCATCTGACGATCATTAAACAGGATATGGACTTATGACTCCTCTACTTCAGCTTCCAGAAATGCGACCATTTACTGTGGAGCAGAAATCATGTCATTGGACTGGGAATGCAAGTCAAATCGTTTGGTATGAAACTCTCTCATAAATGGTGTAGGCTGCAATAAATTGATTAGATAGATAATGCTTATCCCCACATTATTTTTCTTTTTGGACGAAAGCTTCTCATTGGCACTTCTAATGCTGGCATCAAAGCATGGAATGTTGATGCAAAGAGAGTTGTTTGTGATCTGAACATGTCCGAAATATTTCCAAGGTTCTTTCAGTTATTGACAATCCTCTAGTTTGTTCTTCCTCTTTGGGGTTGTGTAACATTTCATTTTCTGCTCCAGTGTATTGGATATCAAGTGCAGCCCCGTTGAGCCAATATTTGTATCTGCAGCAGCATCCAGAGGGTATATACTTGAAACGTTTTTTAGAAATATGCAAATTGAGGAAAACCGCCTAGAAAAGTAATATGGAAGACTATATAAATTTATGGAAAAGAAGCTAATTTCTTGGAATGTGACATGATTTTAGGAATATGTTGCTGATTATTTTCCTCATGTTAGATCAATTTGGGTATAAATTAGCCATGTGTCTTTGATAAAAATTAATAAGGAATATATTTCTTTCACACTCATCAATAAATCAAATCATGTTTCCATGATGTTTCTACCTTTGGGTAGTCTCGGTCATGTCATTTCTATTATTTTTTCATTTTCTACTAGACTTTTCTCATTCATTAATTTTTTCATCTGTTTGTCTGAAAATTGGATTACTTGTATTTATCTATCCTAGGGACGTGTTCAGTTTCTTCTTTCCCCTTTTTCTAAACTGTAATCTTCCTAGAAATTCTGTGCAACTGGGGAAAAAATTTTATGTTTTTAACTTTCTTATTTTCCTCAGGTATTTTTAATGAGTTTGTATCATTTTGTTTTTCACAGACAAGGTGTGAGCTATATTGATAGTTTAGGATATGCTTCACTCACAGTGTGGAACATGAAGACATGGAAGCCTATGGTACGAACTCATTTTCTCCTAAATTGTCATTTACAAGTATTTATTTTATTTTACAGCCTTGACTATCTGTTGTTTTCTATGAAGACAGTACTTCCGCTTGGCAAGGATCCTCCTGCAATCACGTCTTTATGCTTCAATCACAATGGAAAGATTTTAGCTGCCTCTGCCACTGATGGAATGATTCACATGTTTGGTATCCTTTTAGAATAATTAGAACATCTTATTAGCAAAGATATTCTTTATTACCAAATATGATTTGACTTGTTTTTAAAAAGTTCCCAAGGACTTGAACTCTGACTTCCTTTGGAGAACTGTCTTTAATTTTATTGGTCCCCCCCACCCACCCACCCCTCCCTCTCTCTCTCTCTCTCTCTCTCTCTCTCATTCATTTTGCTTACGTATGCACATGGAAGATAGTATGTATATACCCTAACTGGTTGAAGATATGTCTGCTTGTCTACAAATCACTGGATGGCCTGCACATGATTCTGCTATAAACTCGATTCTTTTCGGACCAGATGAGACGAGCATTTTCACCTTCGGGGTAGATGGAAAGGCAAGTACTTTATCTGTGTCTTCGGCTCATTGTTCTTACAGCCCATTGTCGTACGTAAAATCTTGCATTCTGCTCTTTGATTCAATATTGCCATATTTTTGTAGATTTTTGAATGGAGCTTGCAAAACCAGGGCCAAGTCCTTTGGTCACGAAATTGTGGCAGGTACTCTCGTTTGTCGGGAATGGAATGAAAATGAGAAAAACTCTCGTTTTTTCTGTCCACCTGTGTCAAAATCTACTCCCAGTTTTAATATTTAGTGATTTTTTCATCCATTTGGGCAAAAATAAGCAGTTATAGAAATCAAAGGGGACCTTGTCCCCACATAGAGACCTGCTACAACGATTTTGTGTGTTTGTCGTTTTGTTTTTTTGCAGGTATTGTGATCCCGAGAGCACAATGCTTTTGAGACATGAAATGGCTTTAGACCCTCATGGGAAGAGGCTCTTAGCCACGTCTGGTTCTGTGAGAGCACCCATTTATCAGGTTTTGTTTCTTTTACACATGATCCATATTTGCTTTAAAATTTTTACTTTCAAAAGTTCAAAGAAGCCGTGTTTTCGAACCGATTAAATAAAAAAATGAAGTTTTATTTTTGCTCATTTAATTTTGTTTTTCTATCCTTTGACGGCGGTGTCTTTTTTGAAAACATCTCTCAAACATATTCATGCTGAGCTGATAACACCACAAGTGTTTGTTCAATTCTACTCAGGTTCGAGGCAGGAATAGTGGGCTAAGAACTCTTCCACACACTGCAGCCATAACAACAGTTGATTGGCACCCAACGCTGCCTGTTTTCTTAACTGGCTCAGCCGATAACTCGGTCCGAGTCTCATCTCTGCTTTAAAAGTTTATGACTTGAGACCACAGCAAACAATGCCTGCTTTTTTTCTTCGTCTGGGAAGTATTTATTGTATGTCAATAAACATCATTTTATAATGCATTTACCATTCTTTTTGAAGTGTTGTAAGCCAGCGTGGTCTTGTTATTTTCGGAACCATGCGTCATTTGAAATGGCTATATGTATCTTTTGCAGTTTGTCTTTCAAGCGAGTCGCTGTAATTTGTGTTTTCGTCTGCTTTATTTATGCAATATAACAAACAAAATTATTTAAAATATGCAAACATAAAATAACAAACAAAAACTACCAAAATGAAGAAGTATATCTTACAATTTACTTACTAAATGCCTTAGAGATGGACATAGTATTTATATGATTTATATTCATATTTTTATCAAAAAATATTTTTAAAAAAAATGAGAATCCAAATCTCTCGAGCATACATCTTCAAGTCAAGAACTTAGCCAAACTAACTTAAGAAAATAAAACAATCACATGCGCAATCATAAAAAAATGCGATCTTTGAGTCATTTGATGTCGTGTTTTTATGAGACTCATTTATGTATGTTTTGATCCTGTTGTTATTTTTCGTTTTAGAAGTTAGTTTTGGACCCTGTATAAATATCTTGCTCTTTAATGATAAAATTGAGTCGGTTGTCTTTTGGTTGTTTTTTAATGATAAATTTGAGTCGGTTGTCTTTTTGTATTTCCGTACACAGTCTCTATTTCTTAGTACAAAGTGGAGGAGAGTGTTGAAAGCCATGACTCTTCTTTATACTCATATTGATTTCTATGTAGTCGCAACTCATCTTTGTCATTCGCCAACTTTGTGCAGCCTGCTCGCTCTAATGGCCGATGATTGGAAAATGTTGATGGAAATTGCAAGTGTTATTGCATTAACAGATGCGCAAAGAGCAGAAGTGGAGGCCTAGTGTCTAAACGAACTATGGACTAAAAACAATTTAGTCCAATACATTGATGGATCAATTCCAGAAACCATCTTTGCAAGAATACCTCCAAGCATATTTGGGACTCATAAAGAAGAAACACTAAGGCCAACAAAAGAAAAAGGGCAGCAACTTTCAACGTTACTCATAAAATTTGAAACATTTGAAATGAAATTTGGAGAGTCGATTAAGAATTACTTTTTGCGTGTAACAAAAATTGTCAACTGAGATAAAAATTTGTGATCGTTTGATACTGTTTGCAGCAACTATAAGTGTGGAGAAAAAAAATCTCCTGCTTGAACGAATCATTTCGAGATTATGTCTAAATTGAACACAATTCCAAAATCTTAGTGATGTTAATAAGGATACTGATCAAATTATCTCACATGTCCTATTTGTTCCAAATCTAAAGATAAAATCTAGACAACTATAAGAAAAGGGCTATGAAATTTCCCTTAAAAATGAGTTTGCAAAATTAAAACGCAAAATCTGTGGGGTCCCTCCTTAATGATGAGAGACTCACATCATTTAATAAAGAAAAAAATTTTAATTTTACTTCTGCACGTCAAAAATAAAATGTGATGTGTGATGTTTTGTCCTCTTATAAAGAAGTTTCTCTATAAATAGAGAGTTACTGAAAAAATAAAAATCATCCGAAGAGAAGTAAAATCTTCTATCCAAGAGAGAACAAGAAAATAACTTCTGAGAAAAGGAAGAGAAATAGTGAGGATTATTTTGGTGGGAGAGAAAAGAAATAGTGAGAGAAAAATAGGTGTAATGTTTTTGTGCACATTGAGAGTTCCAAGAGTGGTGATTTCTCTTAGTGAATATTTTCTATATTATTCGATATCTAGAAAAATATTATAAATCCTATTTTTCATAGTGAAATCTTTCTGGACTCGATCCCTGTGGTTTTTTTCGATTTGGGTTTCCATGTAAAATTCTCGGTGTTTATTTTTTGATATTATCTCTCTTACTTCTTGGCCGTTATAATCTTACAGCGTATAAAAATATTCCTGGTATTTTTCGGATCGCATCTGCTATCGTTTCTCGTATCGCTTGCGGTGATATTGTTGTCATTGTTCTCGCAAGATTTCGTCGGTATTTTTCCCAACAAGTGGTATCAGAGCATGGGTAATCTCTTTAAATCTAGTATGCTCTGTGGTTGTAGTTTTTAACTAATTTTCTACATCAGAAAAATTTTTAGAGGTTATTATGACGGAAAAGATTGAAATCGAAAAATTCAAAGGAAATAATTTTTCTCTGTGGAAATTAAAAATGAAGGCGCTATTACGGAGAGATGGTTGTGCGATGGCCATCGGCGACAGACTTACGAACATTGAAGACGAGAAATAGAACAAAGCTGATGAGGATGCAATGACTATTTTGCATCTTACTCTAACAGATGAAATTTTGTCTGGGATACGTTGAAAAAATTGTACGAGAAGAAGTCGTGGTATAATAAAATTTTCTTTAAAGGAAAAATATATATCCTTCGGATGTCAGAATCTACAACAGTGACAGAGCACGTCAATACTTTCAATACATTGTTTTCTCAACTAACAACAATGGAGCAATCGACAAAAATGAAACAGCTGAACTTTTACTTCAAAGTTTACCAGATTCATACGATCACCTCATTGTAAATTTGCTCAATGGTACTACAAAAACAACATTGATGTTCAATGATATTGCAGCCGCCATTCTTGAAGAAGAAAGTAGGCAGAAAAACAAGAAGCAGTCCTCTGTGGAGGCTTTATCAGTAACGAGAGGGAGATCAATGAAACGGGGGGCCTCTGGAGCTAGCACGTCAGAAATATCCAAATCGAGAAGTAAAAAAGGCGTTAAGTGCTATCATTGTGGCAAAATGGGCCACATGAAAAAAAATTGCTGAAAGTTGAAGAAAGAACAACGCCCAAAAGGTGTTAAAAGAGAAATGAAGAGTATGACGACAATTGTCTCTGAGGGTGAAGATGTGATTGTATGCGCAGATGCTGTAAACCTCATGATGAATGAATCATGATGGGTTTGTGATTCTAGAGTATCTTACCATGTTACTTCAAAAGTGAAGTATTTTGCATCTTACACCAGCGGTGATTTTGACATTGTCAAAATAAGTAACAGTTATGTTTCTAAAATAATTGGAAAAGAAGACATTTGTATCCAAACCAACACAGGATATGAGTTTGTGCTTAAAGATGTTAGACATGTTTCGGATATTAGACTAAATCTAATATCAGTTGGCGCTCTTGATGATGCTAGGTACAAGAGCAAATTTGCTAGTGGAAAATAGGAGCTCAGCAAAGGCTCACTAGTTGTAGCGAGAGGAATCAAATAGTCTAGTTTATATGTGACTCAAGTGACCGTGAAGGACGAATCAGTAAATACTGCACAAGATGACTTGTCTATTGAGTTATGGCACAAACGGTTTAGTCACATAAGCGAGAAAAGACTTCAATTGCTTGGAAAGAAAGAATGTCTGCCAAATCTCAGACATGAATCTTTGGCAAGCTGTATTCACTATTTGGCTAGAAAACAACACAGAGTTTCCTTTTAGAAGAAGTCTGTATCAAGGAAGCCTGACGTGTTGGAAGTTGTTTATTCAGATGTCTGTAGTTCTATGTTAACGAAAACGTTATGCGGTGCCCAATATATGATGACATTCATTAATGATCACTCAAGGAAAGTTTGGGCTTACGCACTCAAGACCAAAGATAAAGTGTTCAACGTTTTCAAACAGTTTCATGCTTCAACAGAGCGAGAAACTATAAAGAAGTTAAAATGCATTCACACTGACAATGGTGGTGAATATATGGGATCATTCGACGAATATTGCAAGATGAATGGAATCAAGCACGAAAGATCTGTTCTAAAGACTCCACAACAAAATGGCGTTGCAGCAAGAATGACCAGAATAATCATGGAGAAGATTAGGTGCATGTTATCACATTCAAAGCTTCCTAAAACATTCTGGGGAGAAGCAATGAATACTGCAGTAAATATAATCAACTTGTTTCCATCAATACCTTTGAGTGGAGAAGTGCCAAACAGAAAATGGACTGGAAAGTTCGTCTCCTATAAGCATTTAAAAGTGTTTAGATGCAGAGCGTTCATCCATATTCCCAAAGTGAGAGGTCCAAGCTAGACAGCAAAGTTAAGAAATGTATACTTCTCGGATACGGAAGTGATGCATTCAGATATAGGCTTTGGGATCCGATGGACAAGAAGATTGTCAGAAGTCGAGATGTTGTCTTCTTTGAAGATCAAACCATTGAAGACAAGAATAAAGATGTTACTGATGAGCATCCAGTAAGAGTTGGTCAGGAGAAATCAACTTTTGACGGGGGAGATGCTGGAGAATCTAGTGATCAAACAGCTGATGATGTTGACCAAAGAGAAATAGAGATTTCTTCTGAATCAGTTGCAGAACCAGAGTTAAGGAGGTCAACAAGAGATCGTCGACCATTAAGAAGATACTCTGTGAACGAGTATATGATGATTACTGATGGCGATGAACCAGAGTGCTATGAAGAAGTTATAGAGCATTAACAAAAGGAGAACTAGTTAGATGCGATACAAGATGAGATGACATTATTGCATGAAAACCATACTTATGAGTTGGTTCAGCTTACAAAGGGGTGAAAGGCACTCAAGAACAAATGGTTATACAGACTCAAAGAAGAAAATTCACAAACAAAATATAAGGCACGACTAGTCGTGAAAGGCTTTGGACAGAGGAAGGGCATTGACTTTGAAGAAATTTTTTCACCTGTCGTGAAAATGTCATCCATACGAGTGGTACTTGGATTAGCCTCAAGTCTTAATCTGGAGATCGAACAATTCGATGTAAAGACAACCTTCTTACATGGTGAATTAGAAGAAGAGATCTATATGAACAACCAGACGGATTCGTTGTTAAGAGAAAGGAACACTTGGTATGTAGATTGAAGAAAAGTCTATATAGATTAAAGCAAGTCTCATGACAATGGTATAGAAAGTTCGACTCATTTATGGTAAATCAAGGATACAGAAAAATTTCCTCAGACCATTGTGTGTTTGTGAAAAGGTTCACATACGGTATATTCATAATCCTTCTACTTTACGTCGATGACATGCTGATTGTGCCCCCCAGACAGAGAAAAGATTGTTAAGTTAAAGAATGATCTTAACATGTCTTTTGCTATGAAAGACTTAGGACCGGCAAAACAGATACTTGAGATGAGTATTACTAACGATAGAAAGAGCAGAAAACTATGTCTATCGCAGGAGAAATATATGAAGAAAGTTATCAGCCGATTCAATATGGATAAGGCGAAGCCAGTCAGTACTCCACTAGCTAAACAGTTCAAATTTACTTCCGAACAAAGTCCTTCAACTGAAGAATGAAAAGCAGAAATGCAGAGAATTCCATATGTCTCAGCAGTTGGCAGCTTAATGTATGCCATGGTTTGTACGAGACCTGATATTTCACATTCCGTTGGAGTAGTCAGCCAGTTTCTAACAAATCCAGGCAGAGAGCATTGGAATGCAGTGAAGTGGATTCTTAGGTATCTTAAAGGTACTTCTGAATTCAGTTTGTGTTTTGGAAGTGAGAAGTCTTCGTTGGTAGGCTATATTGATGCAGACATGGCTGGAGACATTGACTCCAGAATATCAACATCAGGGTATTTTGTTACATTTGGAGCGGGAGCAGTTTCATGGCAATCTAAGTAGCAAAAATCAGCGGCATTGTCTACAACATAAGCTGAGTTTATGGCGGCTACAGAAGCCTGTAAAGAAATTTTGTGGATGTAAAAATTTCTGACAGAATTGGGTCATAAACAAGATAAGTATATCTTGTATTGTGATAGTCAAAGCTCTATTCATTTAAGCAAGAATCCAAGTTTTCATTTGAAGTCAAAGCACATAGATATCAAGTATCATTGGATATGAGATGTGTTGGACAACAAACAAGTGTATCTTGAGAAGATCCACACAGACAATAATGGCTCTGACATGATGACAAAGATCTTGCAGAAGAATAAGCACGAATTCTGTATAGACTCAGCAGTATTGGAGATATTTCATCATTAGTCGGGAGGGGGAGTTTGTGAGGTCTCTCCTTAATGATGAGGGACCCACATTATTTAATAAAGAAGAAAATTTCAATTTTACTTCTGCACGTCATAAATGAAATGCAGAAGAAAAATTGAAATTTTCTTCTGCGTGATGTGTGATGTTTTGTCCTCTTATGAAGAAGTTTCTCTATAAATAGAGAGTTCCTGAGGAAAGGAAAATCATCAGAAAAAAAGTGAAATCTTCTATCCAAAAGATAACAAGAAAATCACTTCTGAGAAGAGTAAAAGAAATAGTGAGAATTATTTTAGAGGGAGAGAAAAGAAAGAGTGAGAGAAAAATAGGTGTGGTACTTTTGTGCACATTGAGAGTTTTAAGAGTGGTGATTTCTCTTAGTGAATATTTTCTAGATTATTCGATATCTAAAAAAATATTGTAAATCTTATTTTTCACAGTGAGATCTTTCTAGACTCGGTCCCCTTGGTTTTTTTCCGATTTGGATTTCCACGTAAAATTTTCGTTATTCATTTTTTACTATTATGTCTCTACTTCTTGGCCGTTATAATCTTAGGGCGTGAGAAAGTATTCCTGGTA
Organism: Begonia peltatifolia; assembly: GCA_022433055.1. Classification (NCBI taxonomy): domain Eukaryota; kingdom Viridiplantae; phylum Streptophyta; class Magnoliopsida; order Cucurbitales; family Begoniaceae; genus Begonia; species Begonia peltatifolia. The sequence continues at coordinate 3,281,594 of CM039519.1, read as the reverse complement.
TTTTTCAGATCGCATCTCTATCGTTTCTCGTATTGCTTGCAGTGATATTGTTGTCATCGTTCCAGTCGGATTTCGTCGGTATTTTTCCCAACAAAATAGAAACTTACTATGTTGATAGTGAACTCTTTCCAAAGAGAAAAATCAATTAATCCCACTTATAATGGAGATAAGCAATCTTTCATTACTTTCATTGACATTTGTAGTCGAAAAATTTGGTTTTTTTTTCGACATTTGAAATGTGAAGTGTTTATGAGATTTAAAAACTAGAATATTTTACTGTTAAAAAAGAATAAAGAAATTTAATTCATATGTTGCAAGAAGAAAAAAACTTAATTCATATGTTGCGCACAGACCGAGGAGGATAACAGAATTCAAATGAGTTTGCTAAATTTTTTCAAATCATGACACCAAGTGACAAATGGTAGCATCCTACACTCCGCAGCAAGTGGGATGTATGTGAGAAAGAATCGAACCATCGTGCATATGGTGCGTTATTGAGAAGTCAAGTGTCAAAGCAATTTCGGCTTGAAGCTGGAATTGGAGCATTTATATTCAGAATAAAAGTCACACTTTTGCAGCTCAAATCAAACACCAGAAGTGAAGGATCCCAATTGTAGGACATTTCAAAATTTTTGGATGTATTACTTATGACCATATACTACATGAAAAGAGGAAGAAGTTGGCTGATCAACATGAGAAATGTATTTTTGTTGGTGTTAATAATCATTTGGATGCTTACAAGTTGTATAATCCCAGCAACAAGAAAAAGTATTATGAGTAGAGATGTGATTTTTAATGAAGACAGTTTTTGGTAGTGGAATAAAGATGGAGATGAATAAAAAACATCTTGCAAATTTTTATGGAAATGAAGAACCACATGTAATGAACCAGCACAACAATCAATCCAAATGAACAACAAGCTATAGACCAATCTCCACTTATAATGTCAAAGTACTCTATACCATAAAGGTTTAGATGAAGACATACTTGGATGACTGATAATAAGGTAAAAGAGCTGATGAATCTAAAGATCCTCTCACTAACTTTTCTTCGTTTTTATATTCCAACCTTGTAACCTTTGATGACATTATTAAACAATTGAAATTAATAAAAAAAAAACAACAACGGATGATGAAATTGTTGCAATTGAAAAAGTAACACTTAGGAAGCTCACTAATCTTCCAAATGAATACAACATTATTAGCATCAAGCGGGAGTACAAAACGAAGTTAAGTGAAAACCCACAAGTTGGTAAACACAAAGCAAAGTTGTTTGCTAAATGCCATAAGCAAAAATTCAAGATTGATTATAAGGAAATATTTGCGCATGTTGCAAGACATGACACAATTAGGTTGCGATTGCTATACGAGCCAACTCAGCTTCTCGAATGAAAACTTGGAGGAGCAAATATTTGTTAATCAACCTTTTGGACATGCTAGAATAGGTCATGAGCATAAAGTATATAAGTTAAATATTGTTTTGTTAGCTTAATTGATATTAAGTGTAATTTTTTTTTTATGATGAATACGTGTTAGCTTAATTGACATTAAGTATAATTGTTTTGATGACGAATGTGATTATTTGTTGTGATATTATAAGTTATTGATGATTATTAAGTTAAATTACTGTTTGTACAAGTACTTAAATGGTTTACATATATATATATATTATTCTCACATTGAAAATACCATCCAAAGTGGGTGTTTGGCTGTAAATCCAATCAACAAAAGCTAGATTGAGGCGGTGTTCTTTGAAATTTAATTTGCAAACGCTCAGAGACAAATGTGGACACCTATAAGATCTTGCATATGTCTTGTTTAAAGATCGAAAATTCAAATTTGAAATTTTTGCAGACACTTGGTTAGAGAATGCGGGCATCTAGATTGGAATCCCGTAGACTCTTTTATGTCTCTGACGGATAGTTCAAAGTTGCCTGGATAACTAGTAGAGGGCGACCACTACTTAGAATTTTGAAGGCCTCCATAAATAGAAGTTCGCTATCACTTGATGATATTTAAGTCTTCATTTTTTAGCTAGAAACTTAACATCTCTTGCCCCTAAATTTAAGATTGTTCTTCTTTGAGAGAGTTATGTTTTGTATTTAAACTTTTCTATCAACCTTTTATATTTTGTAAAAACTAAGAGGGTGATGCTCTTAAAGAATCGGTTAAGATTCAATTGACACTTGCAAGTGTAATCAAGGAAAAGAGTAAAGTGTCATTTTAAGGTTTGGTTGACGTTTGGAAGCCCAATAAATTGTAACTGAAAAGACTATAGTGAAAGAAATTTTCAAAAAATAGTTTTAAAGCACGGACGTAGACAATATTGACCTAAATAGGTTAACAAACTATTTTCAATATTTTTCCCTTCTCTCTTTACTTAGTGAATCTAATAAAGGGAAATAGTTAATAACTTGAAACGATTAAAATTAAATACACAAAAAAGTTTTTAAATAACCAAATCCCCTCTCTTAGGTTATCACCGATCCTACATGGTGTATATGCATCAAAGCAGTTGCCACATACATTGTATAGTTGTATAGAAGCTTATTTTTTGAAGGAATGATTTTATAACTATTCATATGAAGAAGGAGGATGCCGATGGTTTGTCTATATATAATCTATACAAGGAATGACATGATCATTCTTAAAACTTTAAGAAATCTACGATATTTGACATTGAAATGTCTAATCTTGGATTCATGCATTATTTCTTGGGTATATAAGTAATTCAATCTGCAAATGACATCTTTAATTGTCAAAATATTTTATGTGCAATTAATTTTAAAGAGGTTCTAGATGAAAGATAGTAATCCAATGAGCACAACAATTGAAGCAAGTGCAAAGCACTTTAGATATCATGAATAAAAGAAAGTAAATAATACTATCTATAAGTAGGTTGTGGAAAGTTTAGTGTATTTGACTTCAACAAGACATAAAATAAAGCATGTTGTGAGTCATTTTGGCAAGTACAGAGAAATTCCAACACAAATTGACATGCCACAAAATAGGGGCAAGTTCTTGACACAAAGTTGGTTCAACTATGGCTCCTTGGCCAAGTTGGGTAGCAACTTTGCATAGACATCACTCAATCACTACTTGGACTTTGTACAGCTTATTGTGGATGGAGTGAATAAGATTTGGTCCAAATTTGGAGGCAAAAGGATGCGTGGAATGAAATTTATGCTTGCAATGGTGAAGGGTGTTAGGAATCTAGAATAGTACTCCGATTGAGAAAATATGTCAATTTTGAAGAGACATAACTCACTAGTTTGAAACCATATAGATGCAATTTTTGAGGCAAAATGAAATTATATATTTGAAGATGATTTTCTCCAAAAATGAAGGGCAGAAATGTTGTGGATAAAAAGTTATAGATGTTAGAGCGCTAACTGTTTGACTAAGAATGAAACAATAATCTTAACTAGTGTGCAACTTGTTGGCGGATGATTCTTCAAAGGTGGGGTTGACAATTTCTACATAGTTGCTGGAGCTTCTTCTTTTCAAACAAGAAGAAAAATGAGTAACTTTTAAGAGAAATACACCTAACCTTACAAAAGATGGATGCAATTTTCACACACTTACTTGGATGTTACTCACCAAGGATGGGTGACCACTTGAAAGAAACTTCAAGTTGAAGAAGAAAAATCTTCTACTCTATTTTGATTCAAGGTTTTCGGAAGATTACAACCCTTAAAGGAGGGCTTAAATATCTTCCCTAAAGAAAATTAGGGTTTCCACTCATATGCCTTACAAAACAAGTAACAATTCAAAAGAAGAAATATGAGGTCAAGTGTACTCGACGAAAAGAGGAAAGTCAAACACCTTTCGGCTTTTCCAAGCCATTTGTTTCCCTCTTCACCTAAGATGGTCTCCACCGTAAATATTAAATACTTAATAAATAAAGTTGATCATTTAAATGTAAATATAAAGAAATGCACAAAAATGATTAAATGTGTCTTTAGAATAAGTCATTAGATGCATGTTGGTCGAATTGTTCTTGGGCTTAGATTCCTTGTTGTCTTCCAAAATGTGCCAAGTATTTTGGCCATCTTTTGACACCTTTAAGTTTGGCCCTTCCTTCAAATGACCATAATCCTCAAGCTTTAAGTCCACCCCAAGAATAAGTTGCATGTTGGTTGAAATTCGCCTCGAGCTTTATGTTAAAGCCTCCTTGATTCGAATGTCTGGCTACTCCTTGTGGATTTCATCATTCATATCCTTCAAGCTAATCATGAAAAATCGACATACAATATGAACAAGAAAATTAGTAAACTTCATACCTTGGATCTTTCAGAGAGATCTCCTCCATAACACATCATTCTCTCGAGATTGAAGAGGATTTAACCTTAAATCCAATGTTTTTCCACCTTGAATGTTAACGCTCATCTTTTTTTATTGATCCAATTCCACCAAGGAAGATTCTTTTCGATATGTTTAAAAGAAATTTGAAACACTTCCGATTTCAACTTGTTTCAAGAAAAACTTAGAAGACAAAGTTTCAAGTATAACCACAAGTAAAACAGATTCTTAACCATGTTGCAATAGGTATGATTCTCCACAATCATTTGATCATCCCCATTGACATTCGCATTTTCAAAACAAGTGAACCAATACACAAAAAAAAAAAAATCAGTACCAATGAGTAGTAAAGTTCTTTGAAAATCTGAAACAATCAACTATAGACTCATCAACTAAGGCATACCTATCAAGCAATATGTGTACATTCTCAATGCTAGCAGTCAACTTTTCAATAAAGTTTTCATTTCCACCCACAACCCATGGAAGATCAAGATACAAATTGAGATAAACCAACACAATAGCTTTAACACGAATAAATGAGTAACCCTTGAGAAAAACATATTACTTGCCTCCGTTAAAATAAATACAAGCTGTTAGAAAATAATTCTTATATTGGTTCAGCTATAGACATTCAATCGAGTAAATGTGTTGAATGTTATTCATGGCGTTCTCCACCAATTCAACCGACGTAAAACTCGCAAGTTCAACAAAAGGCTTAAAGAAGTCAAAGGGAATAAGGAATGTTACTAAACAAGTTGCAATCTCCTCCAATTTCGATAGAGTAGAATAAATTTTGTAGCCCTTAGAATCTTAGCAATTTGAAATACTCCATGAGTCCTTTGATGATTTTAGCCAAGTGTCATTGACCTTCTTCTCATTCATTGCTTGGCATTCAAGATTGATTTGCCACGGTTGGAGGGGAGTTAGCTTGATGTCCTTTTAAACGAATTGGAATGAAATTAGAAAATTATAATCTTCATACTCGACCCTCTGATCATATGGCCAAGGTTCTAAAAAAAATATTATTAAAGAGGCTTCTATGCCAAACAACACCAAAAAGTCTATCATCAAATTTAATAATTAGTATATATTTCTTTGTCAATGGTCTAATTACCTTGATGCTCTTCCCATCAATGTCCCACTCAAAATTGCAAGGATTCTATTGCATGATGATTCCATGTTGAACTTGTAAAAAAGAACAATGGAGGTTTTATTATCATAACTTTCTGCCTCATTAACCAATAAGCATACATTGTCCTTTTGCTCCACTTTGTAAGTTTCCTCTATTTGACAAGTTTCATCTTGGTACTACAAAGTGAAAGTTGTCTCATCCTCTAGGAGGTGTGATTCCTCCAAAGCCTAAGTTTGTTCCCTTGAGGAGGGACTCATTTCTCAACAATACTTGTCGCCACATATTCATTCACATATTCCTTATCATGGAGGGGCTCCTAGATTGTTGTCGTCGAGAAACAAATGTCACCCTCTACATGGTTGTGAGTCTCTTTATAATTTGTGTTTTTGTCTACTTTACTTTTAGAATATAACAAAAAAACAACTATTTAAAATATGCAAACATAAAATAGCAAACAAAAGCTACCAAAATAAATAAGTAAATTATCTACTATTTACTTATTTAAATGCCTTAGAGATTGAAGACATAATGTTTATATGATTTATATTCATATTTTTATCAAAAATATTTAAAAATAAATTAATTTTGATGTGTGAAATTAATGACAAAAATATGCGAATCCAAATCTCTCAAGCATACATCTTACTTTCAAGAACTTGGCCAAACAATTTGATAATATAAAACAACCACATGCACAATATGTGATCTTTGGATCATTTGATGTCGTGTTTATTCATTTGACCTAGTCATTAAGAGTAGCTGATTGCAAAGTTTATAAAACTCATTTATGCATGTTTTGATCATGTTGCTATTTTTATGTTTCAGAAGTTAGTTCTGTTCCCTATATAAATGTCTTGTTCTTTAATGATAAAATTGAGTCGACTGTCTTTTGGTATTTCTATACACAGTTTCTATTTCTAAGCGCAAAAAGATGACGTAACAGAAAGAAAAAAGTAGAGGACAGTGTGAGATGCCACAAAGGCTGGTAACTCGATCACAAAGTAAGGTAAGTTCATCTCTTAACACTTTTACTAACAAATTTGTTAGTTTTGCAAGTACGGATCTTCTTACCAACTTAAAGTGGGAACCAAACACCCAAGATATGGATAGACCAGCTCATTTTCTTGCTTGAAAATTGCTTCTCAAAACATTACTCGAAGAAAAGAGGATTTGTTTTCCCAAAAGCATCACTTTGTAACCAATGTGTTTTATGATTTTGTTTTTAGCAAACATTAGCCCTTTTCTTTGTATTTTGTTGGCAATCGTTAGCCTTATTGTTTTTCTTTAAAGCATGCATGCATATAGTTTAAGATAGTTTGGTTGTCTATGGTTTAACACTATTTTGATTTGGCCATAAGACTTATCACTGAAACAAAGATGGCGTCCACATACATAGACCGGATTGTTGAAGGCACATGCAAGGGCTAAGTTGATACAATGACCAACTTGATACAAGGAACAACTAAAGGATCTCTCATGAAAGAGGCCTACTAGATGGATCACACTAGGAAGGGCTTGGACTACTCAAGCACGGATTAATGGCCTAACCCTTATCACAAACATCAACCAAGCGCTCTAAGATGGATCACACGGCCGAGCACAATTGAAGTTGTTATAGTTTTTCCCTCCAACCTTTTGAACCAATGTCAACACAGCCACGCTCCATCTAAACCAAGGTACCAATGAGAGGATTCCATGAAGGACCAAACACATCATCTCATCAACTGCTGAAGAAGGAGCGCACTCACTTGTATGGCCAATCCACTCCATCAACGCTTTCCTTTTATGGCTACTATTTTTCTTTTTGCTTAACCAAAACCCTAGCCTACCTTTAGGAAATATTTAAGTGTTGCATACTACATGGTATGATCAATTTCTGGTTGAATAAAAATTGGTCTCTTTTTCTCTCAAAACCAAGAAGAGTTTCGGCTGCGTAGTTTTGAATTGTCAGTGTGTAATATCCGAGCGGAGTGACCCTCCATTATCTCCAAGGCCCTTGGTTGCTTGTTGACTCTTTTTGACATCTTTCATCTCCTTTCTTTTGAGGTTGGAATCACAGTAAGAAAGTGGTAAACCAGACCTTAAGTTAGAGTTATCCTTCTTAAAGGAATACAAAAGTGACCTCTCGGACCAACTAGGGTTGTCCCTGCATAACTCCCTCATTTGAGAGAGTTTTCTCCTATAAGTTTCAGGGCTTGATCATCACACGTGAGGTAAGTGCTCTATAAATTTTTGTTACCATTGGTCTTGATTTGATAAAATTCTATAATATTTTGTTGGGGTTCTCTTCAGATTGAACCGAGAGAACCGACCTTGTTTTATGTATTGTTCTAACTCTGTTTTGCAAGGCTTAACCGTGTCATTTGGGTATCAGAGCACAAGGTGCTTCCCTTATGCGTTTCTTGAGTTTTCATTCTGAATTTTCTTAAGTTTTGATTTGGTTTTTGTTTGACTAAATTCGAATTAATCATTAAGACGAGAAACATCTTCAATCTATGGTTCATGCACGTTAAACCTTTATCACTCTAATCTAGAAACTTTGAACCTATTATTGTGTGTTGGATTTGTGATTTAATTTGACAAAGTTGCACGTTTAATATAGTTTTTTGTGGCTAAAATTTGTGACTAATCAGATTAAAACTAAAACTTAGAAGCGTTAAGTGTTTAGAACTATTATGCATGGTTATTTATCACTTGGTTCCAAAAGCATTAAGAACCTTTACATTGTATGATTATCTTATGTTTAACTTGATCTATCCAACATATTTACTTGCTTAACTGCTTACTTTTTATTAGCCTAAAACTTTAATTAATCGCTAATAAAACTTACTCAACAAGCATTAGCATTAAAAGCCTAAATTGAGAAGTAAATTATCATCCTAAAAGTGCACTTAACATTTTAGGACTAGTAGGTTGAAACTTAATACTTTTGTTCATAAGATCCTAAAATCTAAAAAAAGTGGAACGTATTAAAATTTCATTGTGTGAAATTTCAACAAAACTGAGAAGCATGTCTAACTAACAACCAAAGAAAAAGTTAAAATTTTAGGATTATCGAAACAAAATTTAATCACACTATTTTCCTAAAATTTAGAACTTAATTAAGTTAAAAAATGGAAACAAGAAGTCGAATAATTCATGAACAAAATCGGGACAAGGAAGTGCCTCAAAATGATACTCAAACCCCACAAAGAGAAGAATCAAGTGTTCAAGGACAACTTGATGATATTAGCCAAAAGGTAAATCATTTCTTAAGAGTATTAGCTGAGTGAGAAAGAGAACACCAAGAATCCTTAGAAAGAGGAGAACTGAACCACCTAGAAGAGAATTCCACTACCGTGAATATCCAGATGAGGAGTGGATCGAAGTGGATGAAGAGGATTACACTTCTAACTGTCGAAAGGATAATGAGAACCTTAAGCACGTTAAATTATCCATTGCCCCATTCAACGGAACTAGTGATGGAGAAACTTTCCTTGCTTGGGCTGATAAGGTCAAAAAGATAGTCGAATACTATGGATATTCCAACAGGGTTAAGATACAATTAGTGGCAGTAGAATTTACCAGATATGCTTCATTATGGTGCGACAAGTTAAAAGCCCAGAGGAGGCAGGAAAGAGAATAGCCTGTCACCACAAGGAGGGTCATGAAGACTTTCATGAGGAAGAGATTCCTACCTAGCCACTATAGGTTAGAACTCTTCTTGCAAATACAAAACCTTAAGCAATACAGCAAGACTGTAGAAGAATACCTTATCGAGTTTGAGCCACTCAGAATCCGATGAGGAATGGAAGAATCTAAGGAGTAGGTGATAGCTTGATTCATCAAGGGCTTAAATCGAAACATTGGAGACACAGTGGAATTACAACCACTAGATTCAATGGACTTAGTAGTCCAGCTAGCCTTGAAAGTTGAACAGCAACTTAAGAGGAACAATAAACCACCTACAACAAATTTAATCCTAAGTCACATCACACCAACAAGATGAAGAATAAGGTGTAAGAGAAGACGAACAGCGAAAATGAAGGAAATAAGCCTTTCACTCCAAATTAGACCACTAAAGGAGAAAGTAAAGCCTCTTCAACCAATTTTGACACACCAAAGCAGGAGAATAAGATGCTTTAAATGCCTTGGCATAGGACACATGTCGACTCAGTGCCCTAACATGAGAGTAATGGTAATCAGAGAAGGCACTGGAGAAGTTGAAAGTGATGATAAACCTATTGAAGAGGTTGAAGAGTAAGAGGAATCGTCCGATGAAATAGTCCATGCACCAGAAAGACCTCTACTTATGGTTATTCGAAGGTCTCTCGTAATTAAGAACACTGAAGAAGACTGTCAATGGGAAAATATCTTTTACAATTGCTGCATGATAAAGGGTAGGGTATGTTCTTTGATCATTGATGGTGGAAGCTGCTCTAACGTGGCTTCACGTGATATGGTCAAAAAATTAAGGTAGAGACGAGTCCACATCCGCACCCTTACAAGTTATGTTAATTAGATAATAAGGACGACGTAAAAGTCTCCAAACAAGTAACTATTGAGTTCACCATGTAAAAGTATAAAGATTCAGTACTTTGTGATGTTGTTCCCATGAATGCCAGCCATCTACTATTAGGAAGACCTTGACAGTATGATAGGAAGATGTCACACGATGGCTACACCAACTATTATTCTTTTAAATTTAGAGGAAATACCATCAAACATGCACCCTTAACCCTAGAACAAATAGTTAAAGATGAAGCAGCCATAAAGAAAGAGACAAAGCTAACTTCTTGATGTCTTGTAAGGAATTGGAGGCATCAGTACTAAAAAGAGAGCCTCTCATTTTAGTTTTATTTAGAGAGAGAGTAGAAGAGCTAGGAGATATTCCAACTGCCATCCAGAGTTTATTAAAGGATTTCCAGAGGATCTACATCAAGGATTACCACCACGTATAGAACATCAAATAGACTTACAACCGGGAATTGTTTTACCTAACCGACCAGCTTATAGGATGAACCCTGCAGGGACTAAGGAACTCTAAGTCCAAGTTCAGGATTTATTATATAAGGACTACATTAGAGAATCCATGAGCCCTTATGCTGTACCCACTCTGTTAGTGCCAAAAAAAGATGGCTCAATGAGAATGTGCATGGATAGTCGAGCCATTAACCAGATCACCATCAAATGTAAGTTTCATATCCCTCGGTTAGAAGACATACTAGTGAGCTTTGTGGTGCGACAATATTTTCAAAGGTAAACCGTAAGAATGGTTACCGCCAAATCAGCATGAGAGAAGGTGATGAATGGAAAGCAGCCTTCAAGATCAAATATGGGTTGTTTGAATTGATGGTTATGTCATTTGGCCTATACAATGCCCTAAGCAGATTTATGCGCTTAATACATCATGTGTTGAAGGATTTTTTAGGAAGTTCATAGTCATCTACTTCGACGATATACTAGTTTATATCCTAAACGTACCCTCACACCTAGGCCGTCTAGGTACTCTATTCCAGACCCTTAGAAATGCAAAACTTTTTGGCAACCTTAAAAAGTGCTCATTCGCTCAAGAAAATGTTTACTTCCTAGGGCTCATTATCACTAAGAATGGGATGACTTCAATCAGGTTTTTGAGATTGAAAGTGATGCATCCGGAATTAGAATTGATGTCGTCCTAATGTAAGAAGGAAGACCTATTACTTATTTTAGTGAAAAGCTCAAGGGAGTTATACTTAACTACTCCATGTCTGACAAGGAGTTTTACGCAATTATATGTGCACTAGAGCAATGACAACATTACCTCTTGTCAAAAGAGTTTATCATACATACTAACCATCAAACCCTCAAACACATTAATAGTCAGGACAAACTAAATAAGAGACATGCTAAATGGGTCAAATTTTTGGAGCATTACCTTTATATTTTGAAATATAAGAAAGAAAAAACCAATGTGGTCGCAGATGCATTATCTAGAAAACACATTCTTCTAATGGAACTCGGAATAAAGTTTTTTGGTCTCGAGTGGATTAATGATAGCTATAAAGAGAATCTGGATTTTGGACCATTCTATCTAAAATGTAAGGATAAGACTAATGGAGATTACTATATCGTGAATGGGTACCTCCTAAAAGGAAGCAAGTTATGTATACCCCAAAGTCATTTAATGAGATGTCTAATCAAAGAAACTCATAGTGGAGGGTTATTCAGTCATTTCAGAGAAAAGAAAACCCTCGACTTGCTTAAAGAACATTTCTTTTAGCCTAATCTAGCACGAGATTTCCATAGGATGCTCAAACAATGTATAATTTTTACGAAAGGCAAAAGCAAGGTTTTACTACAAGGATTGGATCTACACCTACTTATACCAAAGCATTCATGGGTATAAGTTAGTATGGATTTTGTTTAAGGACTCCCTTGCACGATCAGAGCTAAAGATTCTATCATGGTGGTCATGAATCGTTTTTCCAAGATGACACATTTTATCGCTTGTCATAAAACCGACAACTCTATTTTTATTGCTGACGTGTTTTTTTAAGAAGATAGTTAGGTTGCATGGAGTGCCATAAACTATTGTGTCAGACTGAGACACGAAGTTTCTAATCTCATTGTGGAAACGTCTATGGAAAAAAGTTGAAACAAGGCTTCTATTCAGTATTTCTTTCCACCCACAAACTGACGGTCAGATACAAGTGATCAACCGTACCCTAGGAAGGTCTCTTAAGAACTTGTGTGGGAAAGGGGCTCACGGATTGAGATATTTAACTTTCACAATTGAAGTTATGCTTACAATAGGAGTGTCCACTCCACCCAAAAAACTCCTTTTGAAGTTGCATATGGGTTCAACCCTCGTACTCTTCTAGATCTTGTTCCCCTACCAATAAAAGGACCTCGCAAATGCCATAGGGGTGAATAAAGCTAAATAGATCAAAGAAATGCATGAAAAGGTTCAGAACACCATCGAAATGGCAAATGAGAAGTATGCAAAACAAGCAAATAAGGGACGCAGAGACGTAATCTTCAAAAAGGGCGACTTAGTATGGTTCCACCTGAGGAAAGAGTGATTCCCACATCAACGACGATCCAAGCTCCTCCCGAGAGTTGACAGATTCAAGATATTAGAGCGCATTAATAACAATACGTATAAGTTAGAATTATCAGGAGATTATGATATGTTTGCTACTTTTAATATGCACGACCTATGACCATATGTTGGAGAAGAAGACAATCTCGAGACAGACAAACCCTTGGATTTGAGGTCAAATCCTTAATCACCTAGGGAGGATGATATGCCATGGAAGCCGATGACTCGATCACAAAGCAAGGTAAGTTCATCTCTTAGCACTTTTACTAACAAATTTATTAGTTTTGCAGGTATGGATTTTTTACCAACTTAAAGTCGGAACCAAACACACAAGATATGGATAAACCAGCTAATGATCTCGCTTAGAAATTACTTCCTAGAACATTACTTGAAGAAAAGAGAATTTGTCTTCCCAAAAGCAACACTTCGTAACCAATGAGATTAATGTTTTTCCTTAAAGCATATATGCATATAGTTTAGGATAATTTGGTTGGCTATGGTTTAACCCTTGTTTGATTCGGCCATAAGACTTACCACCCAAACAAGGATGGCGTGCACATGCATAGACCAGATTGTTGAAGGCACATGCAAAGACCAACTTGATACAAGGACCAATTAAAGGATCTCTCATGAAAGAGGCTTACTAGATGGATCATACAAGGAAGGGCATAGACTACTCAAGCATGGATCAATGGCCCGACCCTTATCACAAACATCAATCAAGCGTGCTAAGATGAATCACACGGCCAAGCACAATTGAAGTTGTTATAGGTTTTCCCTCCAACCTTTTGAACCAATGCAACTCAGCCATGCTCAACCTAAACCAAGGGACCAATGAGAGGATGCCATAGAGGACCAAACATATCATCTCATTAGCTGCTGAAGAAGAAGTGTGCACGCGCTTGTATGGCCGATCCACTCCATCGGCTCTTTCTTTTTATGGCTACCATTTTCCTTTTTGCTTAACCAAAACCCTAGCTAACCTTTAGGAGATATTTAAGCATCGCTTACTGCATTGTATGATCAATTTTTGGTTGAATAAAAATCAGTCTCTTTTTCTCTCAAAACCTAGAAGAGCTTCAACTGCCTAGTTTTGAATCCTCGATGTGTAATATCCGAGCGGAGTGACGTTCCATTATCTCCAAGCCCCTTGGTTGCTTGTTGACTCTCTTTGATATCTTTTCTCTCTACCCTTTTGAGGTTGGAATCACAGTAGTAATGTGGTAAACAAGGTCCTAAGTTAGAGTTATCCTTCTTGAAGGAATACTCATCTGAAGGTACTAAAAGTGACTTCTCGGACCAGTCAGAGTCGTCCACAGATAACTCCCTCATTTGAGTGAGTTTTCTTTTATAATTTTCAGGGCTTGATCATCACACACGAGGTAAGTTCTCTGTAAAGTTTTGTTACCATTGGTCTTGATTTGATAAAATTTTATAATATTTTGTTGGAGAACCAATCATGTTTTGTGTATTGTTCTAGCCCAATTTTGCAGGGCTTATTCAATATTGCCTGTGTTTGTTGAGTATAGCCCATTTTTATTTTTTAGCTTCCAAAAGATTGAAAAATTACCATGATATATTTTCAAATTTGGGAAAAAAATAATAGGTAATAAATTGAAAAGATTTTTGATGTTTAGGGCACGTGGCAATCACGTGCCTCAAAACCTGACTCTCTTTGACAATGGAAGAAGATAACGAGCTCTCCGTATGTCTTCACTCCATTTCTACTGCTTTTATTTCTTCCTCCTCTCGCTCTCCCTCTTCTGCAACTCAAATCAGCTTCCTTCTGCAATTTCGGGATTGAAGCTTGCGTTTATGATAATGTCCGCCGTTTTTTCTGTTAAATTCATCTCTACCGAATCTTTGTCGTCTTTTTCTCCAATTTTGCCCAAACCTTCTCCAACCAGCACCACACTTTTCTCAAAATTCTACCACTGTTCTCACTCCATCTACAGAGATTCAAGAAAGTTTCTAACTCTTGTTTCGTCCAAGTCTTCTGAAGCAGAGGAGCAGCTCTCGGCTCCTGAGGACGAGTGGCTGAAGAAGCTTCCGGAGAAGAAGAAGCCTCTGTATTCTCATAGCTTGCCTAGCATCGAGGCATGGTTGAGGAGCTTAGGGTTTTATCAGAGTAAAGAAGACCGGGCTGTTTGGTTCGCGGAGAAGGTCGAGTGGCACGCTCAGCTCTCTCTTGACGTTACTGATCTTTATATAAGGTTTGATTTATTAGAATTTTTTTTTTTTCCAAAAGAGTATAATTTTTATATTGAAATTTGGTTTCTCTTCTGCACAACTACGATGTTTGATATACCATTCTCATTCATTCTATTGTACATTTCTTTAGGCTGGTATGTCTTTAATATTTACTACATTTAACGATTTTCCTGCAGAGATAATCAAGTTTTAGACGGTAAAGATGTATTTTGATTTGAAGGTTATTTGGGTCTAATTTGAATATTTTTTCCTTGTTGGAAGTTACTCGACGACCATCCAAATGTTCTTGATAAGATCAGTGATTCCTTGTAGATAAAAGTACTACTACAAAAGCTCTTTGGTTAATGGAGCGTAAGTGAGAATGTGGAAGTTCATATCTATGGAAATAGGTTGGTGCAGATGCATAGTTAGGAGATTAAGAATATTACTTGAATAATTATGTACTCATAATGGGGAAGGAAAGTTATGGTCAGTAGTGGAGGAACTGTTCTTTTGATTCTGTATACTTCTTGGACAAGAGGGGTATTGATAGCTTATCGAATGGACCCTTAAGTTTGTGAGGAATCATGTAGTAAGAAAAAACAAGAAACAATTGAGCTTGCTAGATTGTACTGTTAAGGCAGCATTTTAAGTCAAGTGTTATTGTGTATTTCTAATCCTTCCAGGCTCCACGGAGTTATGAATTCTTTAGGCGCTTTTTGATTCTCTATACCTTTGTTGTTTTCCTCCGCAAATTTTGATTTAATTCAGTACCTGAAGGGGAAGGGAAAGGAAGTATTTGTTTCTTCCCTCCCCAAGCCCAGACTCAGTTTGTCAATCTTTCTTCTGTTGGTATCATTAACATAATCATTGAGGAATAGAGTGAGAAAATGATTTGATACATTATTTTATTATGTCTTTGGTAAATTTGGAATGGTGAAATGGGGTTATGACTATGTTTGACTACTGCTTCTAAAACAGTTTTGGGAAACCAAACGTGTTAAAACAACATTGCATATTTTGGAAACAATAACGTGTATTCCATTCAACAACCAAAGTTTAAGAAAACGATACTCTTTCTAATTTTCAATTTTCAAGAACTGCTTTAGAAAAACACATCCAAAAACCACCCTATATCTCCAATATTTTCCCACTGCTACCTATCATAAAAACCGGTATATGTTAATCTCTCGGATGGATTGATTGGATCAATGTGTTGTTCTCTATTTTCTTCTATTTCATATTTCTCGTAGTTGCATATCAAATCAAGCTTTCAAAGTGGCCTTGCCTCGTTAATTTTCTGATAAGGAATAGGTTGAGCATATGATCTTATTCATGAGTATTGAAGTAAGTTTTTTTGTTTAAAAAACCTATCTGGAATTTCTGACGTTGCAGATTCTATACAATCCTACCTTAGGAAATTCAAATTCAATCAAGAAAAGAAACTATGTGCCTAATAAGTGTAATGCAAATTCAATTTTTAATTTTAACTTTGCCGTTGTTTAATGGAGATTTACCATGTGGAACTTTCATGGTGGTGTTTGTGACAATAGGTATCTGAAGAACGGGCCAGGAAACCTTGAGAAAGATGTTGAGCGGAGATTCAGTTATGCATTGAGCAGAGAAGACATTGAAAATGCTGTACTTGGAGGACCATGATGGCTATATTGCAATGACGGCCATCCTCAATTTTGTGTGATTAATCTCAATAAACCTGAAGGTTCTTGTCTAGTTTGATTCTGGTTCTGCTTCAAAATACTCGTTGTCTGTATATCTTCATTATAAATGTTAAATTTTGTCTGGTAACTTGATTTTCAGTAGATCAGGCTCCATCATGTTCTTACTTGGATTACTGTCTGTTTATATTTCCCTGCAATTACATTGCTATTTGAGTTTGTCATAATACTTTTTAATTGAACTTTTAAGGCAGGCTGTTTGGAGTCGTTAAGTTAGAGTTCCATGAACTGAATTCTTTTTAATTCTGGTTGACAAGCATGTGTCACGTATCGCACTTAGGATTTGTTTTACTTTATAAACATCTATATATCTAATCTTAAGTCATAAAATTTGTGAGTATTCATTGTTAATTTCTCTTGTGCGCGAGTTTTTTTTTTAATTATTTTTCTCGGCGTTCATATTTGAATTTGATCCCATCTATTTTGTAGTGAAGTTGATCATTATTTGGATAGGAGTATCCACGTATACTCTAATTTTATATTTTATGGTCTCTTTTGATCATTGGTATAATTTATTATGATTATTTTAATACGATGGTGACGTTCATTATTGACAAAATAGTGTTTGGTGATGCAAAACGACGTCGTTGTCGTTGGGTGAATTAAAATAAAGAAAATTGAGTTTAATATTCGGCTGTTGCTTTCGGCGAACAAATTAAAAATAAAAAGTTTCTTACGGTGGGCGAAATGGGCCCCGCCAGAATAAATTCATCAGCCAATCACCGTGCTGCGGTGGGGCCCACGACCGCAGCACCAATGAAAGCCGTGAGATTCGCAAGTGGTCCCCACAAGAAGTCTGGTCCACAGAACACGTTCTAACACCGAATCACTTCTCCATCGTTTTCCTCTCGTCTTCCTTCGTCATCGACTTGATCGAGAGAGAATCTTCACAGGGGGGAAATCGGAACCTGAGAGGAGGAGAGGAGAATCTCTCTGAGGTTTGATTTCGTGATTCTATTTTTTTTGTTATTTCTTATTAGAATCTCTCTGAGGAGAGGATTAGTTTGGACAACTTTGATAGGTTTCTAGAATGGCGTCGAAGCGGATCTTGAAGGAACTTAAGGATTTGCAGAAGGATCCTCCTACATCTTGCAGCGCTGGTATTGCAGACTAGTTTTATATTTCTTGATTCCTTTGTGCTTAAATCTCTTTGGTTTGTCTTCGCTACTGTTATAAACGTTGTGCATCCTTATTATTTGCCTGCATTTATTGGCCTTTAAATGTGTGGTTGCTCTTGTTTGTTTATTGACATCGACGGCGCTGTAATTTCGAAATGAATTTTTCGAGCTATGTCCCTGTTTACATTTTAGTAATTGCAGAGACAGAGAGGTGAGGAACCTTGGGATTGCTTCTCCCACTTATTTAAGAATATTCTGTTTTTTTTAGAATGAGAAGACTGTTCGAAGATTCCTCCATGTTTTCTTGATGGGATGTTTCCTTCATGTCATTTGCTTACATACAGATGTTTTATAATATTGTTCTGTCTCTGCATTACATGATTAAAACATTTGGTCAGTGGGATTTTGTGTTGGGAAATGAGAAACTGAGAGATTTTCCCCTCTTACCATGAGGGCCCATATTGGAATCAGCTACAAGGCTTACAGGAAAAAGCAGCTCACACAGGGCTAATCTACTGGTAATTTGCAAATAATATCTTGTGGGATGATGATAGGATATTCTTTGTAATGGATAATAAGTTAGTGAGAGTTAAGGGAAGCTAGTAGAATACTTGTAATTGGGGAGTGTAGATGGAATGTGATAAGAATACAGAAGGGAACTTTTGCAAGCGAGGAAATTTGGGGGAGAGACTATACAGACTCTTGAAATTCTAGAGGGGGATTCATTATTGTTTTTTTCCGTGATTTTTTTGTGGAGAAGATTTCTTTGTAAAACCATTCTCAAGATCTAGATAAAAATCCTCAGATTCTTATCAATTGGTATCGGGGTGTTGGTATTGATGACAAAGAAGTTTAGGGATTGCGAAGAAAATATGGATAGAATTCTGAAGATCATGGAGAATCTTGCATTATTTAAGGGGCAAATGAAGAAATTATTGGAGCAAGTCGAGGGAAATTGATTAGCCACCAACTGAGGAGTACACCTACATTCAAGTAATGAAAATCCTACTAATTGATCAGCTGGCCAGTAAGTTTGATCTTTCTAAATTTTGAGGAGTAGATCCAGAAGGCGGGGCTTATCATGCAGAATATTATTTCAATGAGAATAGATTCACTGAGATGGAGAAACAAGAGGCAGCGATTAACTGCTTCAAAGGTGCTGCCATGGCTTGACACATGACCATGCCATTCTTGGAGAGAGTTGAAGTACCAACTGCAGGTTTGATTTCGGAATGTGAGAAACAATGGAGAAGGCTAAGGTAGTACTGGAATTCGCACAAGGAAAAATGAGGGAGGATGAAACGCGTGGAGATGAAGATAAGGCAATGGAGTGGACAGAAGATCAGAAAAACCTTATGAATCTTGGACTTTCCTAGATGGGAAGAAATAAAAGACAAGAAAGTCTGATTGTCAAAAAGTTTCAGTTGCTAAACATAGCCCTGTTGATGTTCCAAACAGTTTGAAGGAGATGGAAGGGTTCCAAACAGTTGTCATCAAGAATTTACAACAACTAACCAAAAGGAATTATCATACTGCAGACATGAGGGCTTTTGTTTTGAACCTTCTTTCGCTCTAGAATCCACGCAAAATTTACAAGAAGCGAAGTCAAGTACCTTTTTGAGTACTGAGAAATGGGCTTATGATGGTTCCAAAAATTCTACAGTTAGAAGACTCTCTGACTCTGAAAAGGGAAACCATGAATGGCCAACTGAACTACTTATATTAAGAGGCCGAGAGATGAAAAATACTCAGATGAAGGAGGATAGAGATTTGGCAGCCAAAAAAAAGTTTTTGTTGAGAAGAAGTTCGGGAATGGGAATTCAGAAGAAAAACGGGGGAAGAAATCGGGGTCTGTCAAGAAGTTGTTCGAAGTGAGATAATCAGCAGAAAAATAAGGGAAGAAATTGGACTCTGTCACTAAGATCAGCAGAAAAACAAAAGAAAGAATCGGACTTTCGAAATTTCGAGCATTCAGTGCAACAGCGTGTTCAATCCTCGAGAAATTTTATGAACAATTACTTGGAATCCGACAAGGAAGAACGGCAATGGCAAAGGTGCTAGAATCCTAATGACATAGGAAAGAAGAGAAAATTACGTCACGGGAGAGCAAGAAAAGGTGGCTGCGGGAGTTTGGGGAGACTGAACGTGAGAGGAATCCGAGGAAATGTTTACCGTCTTTTTCTAGCTTCTTAAAATATACTGTACGGTCAAATAATAATTAATATAATATATTATAAATAATTAATTTATTATATTTATTGAATAAAGAAAATCATTAGAAAAATGGTGGAGCAAGTGGGTATAGTAGAAAGGAGGCGGCTGAGTTCTTGAAAGGGAGGGGGAAGAAAATAACCTGTAAAACTCAAGAAACCCTAATGCAAGATGATAGCCTCGCTAACCTTATTGGGCTAAGGGCCCATCTGGAAAATGAAGAAAGCATAATTAAGCCTAGTGGGTAAGGAAGTTTAACACTGATGGTGGTTTACTTAAAATTCATTCAATGAATTTGGAGAAAATTGTAAAGAAAAAGTTTACATATTATTTATTTTCCTACCTTGAGGATAAAGTGTGCCTTTGGAGAGAAAGTCATGATAGGATTCATTGTTAACTGTGGATAAAAAGTTAGCGAAAGTCAAGAGAAATTAATAGAATACATGTAATCGAAAAGTTTAAATGGAATGAGATAAGAAAGAGAAAGTAACTTTTGTGAGCGAAAAAATTAGGAGAGAGAGACTCTAGATTCTTGAAATTCTAGCAGGGGATTCATTGTAGTTTTTTTTGTGAATCTTTAATGGAGAAGTTTTCTTTATAAAACACTTATTTCAAGATCTAGATAGGTATCTGGTGGGGAACCATAACAGTACCCTTAGATTCCTATACAATGAATCCACCCAAAATCTATGCATCAATTGTGAAATTTTTACAGAATTCATAAAATTGAGCTATATCTTTATGCTTGTATCTAACACATGATTAACTTTTATGAGAATCGGAGATGTAAATATACATGATATTAGTTCACTGTGAAGCTTGAAGAATCTTCACATTTATGAAGTCTTACTTTCATATCTACTGCTATAATTTTGAATTCTTAAAATTCTTTGATAAAAGAGCTTGTTTGATACTGACATTTGTGTAAATTGACTCAGGTCCTGTAGCAGAGGACATGTTCCACTGGCAAGCCACCATAATGGGTCCTCCAGACAGTCCTTATGCCGGTGGTGTTTTTCTTGTCACTATCCATTTTCCTCCAGATTATCCCTTTAAGCCTCCCAAGGTATTTTATTTGTTCACTTTTCTCTCTAAAATCTATCGCACTATATCTGGGATGAGCGTGTATATTTTTGTATTATCCTCTGGGTTTTTGAATTTGTTTCATGTTTGATCAACAACCATTTCATGGGAAGTTAAGATTCTGATGTTTTAATCTACACATTATGGTAGAAGACTAAATCATTTCTCGAATAACTGATATGAATATTTTATATGTTGGCTTTGTAAGTGCCATATCTTTCACTAGTATTTTTTTAGGGCAATATTTTCGTTCACTGATAGTGGTAGGGCAGAAAATAGAGAAAGAACAATAGAAATAGTGATTGATATTACTACCGGAGAAACGAACAACCTTATGAGCAATACAGAGAGGCTTACTCTCTCCTACCATGACTAACGAAATTCTTGCTCCCCTCTAAACTCTTCCTTGTTTAGTATTTATATTCCTCGTACTAGAAACCTCTTCCACTCCATTCCCACACAAGAGTACACTTCGTCCCCTTCTAAATCTTCTGACAGATTCATTTTTCTCTTCCTTTTCTTGGCCCCACCTCCTTCTGGGCCTTTTTGCATAAGTAAATCTTATTGGGGGCCTATCATATTGATTATGGTTCATACTCATGAAGCTGTTCTTCACAAATGATAGTTTTTCGCTTTTGTTCCACTAAACTGGTTCATTCTTGGAATTGAAATCTTGCTTAGACATTGCGATGGAGGCCATAAGCATGATTTAGATCAGAATAGAGATGGATATATGATGGAATGCATATGTAATATATTTATTGAAGAAAACTGAGAGACCATGCTGGACGTAACACGAGAAAGTTGAAATATGGATCCATAATCACTGATTAGATGCTAATTTACCAGAAAATATTTAAATAATAGGAACAGAAAAGGATACTAAATATCTATGTAACTGAAACTTAAAAAGAAATATCAGGAATATATTCTATAATATTGCTTCCATAGACTCTCATATTAGCCTCCTCGAAAGTATCCAAAAAATATTAACATGTCCAGACTCTATTGCTCATAAATTTTTTTCAGAACTATTGATTTTTATACGAAATTAATGTCACATTCGGAATTTGTTTTAGCCTTAGAGTCATTGTTCACATTCATTTTTCCGGATGAATTTGCAGGTGGCTTTTAGGACAAAGGTTTTTCATCCTAATATAAACAGCAATGGAAGTATTTGCCTTGACATACTGAAAGAGCAGTGGAGCCCTGCCCTAACTATCTCCAAGGTTTCGTCCCTTGGCTTAGGATTCTATATAATATAAGCCAAAAATGGGAAACTATAATCACAATCTTCACTAAATTCTTGTACTGTTTATAATTTACCTTTTTTCCCAGTTCATTTTTTATATCGTTCAGCAGAATCAATATTGGAACCAACTTGTCTAGATCATTGGTCGGTATACTTTTGTGAAGTTTTAAGTTTTAGGGCCATAGTTTCCATCTGATTGTTGGAAAATAAATTAAGGAGGTTCTTTAAGAAACAGTATTAAGGGAGATGATTATAAATAGAAGAGGGGGATTGAGATTAGAGATTATGCTTATGGATGAATGAATGAATTGTTTTCTTAGTTTATTAGAGTTTTCCGAGTCAATCATGGTTACCTAAACTCGTGGTTAGATTTAGGGTTCTTCGTTATTTTTTATTCTCGTTAATTTTATTGTAATGGATTTCCATGGCGCATCACCCATCACCCATTAACTGTAAGAGTAGTTTATATTTCATCCAATATTCATTTTTCTAGGTGGATACTTTTTTGCTTCAATAATTCCGCGATGACATGTAGGTAGGTTTAATTTTCAACTTGGGTGCATGTTCATTTTGTGTCTAGGTGTTGCTTTCAATCTGTTCTCTGTTGACGGACCCAAATCCCGACGACCCCTTGGTTCCTGAGATAGCTCACATGTACAAGACCGACAGGAGTAAGTACGAGACAACTGCAAGGGGTTGGACCCAGAAGTATGCCATGGGTTAATTGAGGTGTGTTTGGTGTTTTGACTAGTACAAAATGGAAGTGTGATGATGGCGATTTCAAAATATGGAGCCTGGATTTGGTATGATTCATTCACTCTTATAAACTAAGCATCTGGAAGGGTTGGATTACATACATAGTCAAGATTGTCCTTTAGGTTGCTATAATAATTTGTAGAAAATGTTTCATGTCAAGTTTGGTCTCAATATTGCATGCTTGTATAGAGAACAGGTTCAGGTCCCGACAATCAAAAACGAGTAATGCAATATTTATTCTCTCGTCGTATTTTGTAATTTTTACTATTTGATGTGATAAATATTTAAAAATATAATTAATATAATAAATTATAAATTATTAAATTAAGTATTCGAATGGTAAGAATAAAAAGTAGGACCAGAATGCAAAGTAACTATTAATGTGCTTTCAATCATGTTTTTTATAGGGACAGTACAACTCGAGATTGATACATCTTTTAATTTTTGTTTAAGCCTGTTTTCATTTTATAATATTAGGTAATTAATAAATATTTTAAATTACAAGGTCAGGTCTTGTCATATTTTTACACGCATCAAAATAAGGATTTTGAAACACATGTTATGCGATGTAAAAAAGATAAATCAACTCTCGCGGCGATGACTACTCGTCTTCTTTACAAGAGTGGTAATCTCAACAATTCATTTGAAATTAATAAACTCGTCTGATTTTAAAAAAAAAATAACAATCATAAATATTTCATTCAATACTAAGAAAACAAATGGATGAGACATATACCAACTCGATCTAACAAATTATGAACAGTTGCGAACTTTAAAAATTTTTTAATATTAAAGTTGTGTGGTCGGCACTTGTAGTCACCAGTTGAAACCTACGAGTGCGGATAGACCCAATTTGACACTATTAACACTTGGATTAATTCGCGATCGACACTTTCTTCACGTGGTTAACATTTTATACCTCTCGGGTTTACCTGCAGTTGACATTACAAACCTCTTAGGTTTCAACCTAAATTGCACTAGCGGTCGACACCTTCGAGGTCTCTAGTTAAGCTGTCAAAATGGCCAAGCAGTCGACACTTCTCTCAAAGTGTTGCCACCTTTGAGCTCTTGGGTTTTGCTAGAATGCACGACCAGTCGATACTTCTCTTGAAGTGTCGACCTCTAGGTCAATTTCCAGCGAAAAAGAGTTTGTGAAACTAGATGATATAAACAAAGCTACAACCAATATCAAAACCAAGGATCATGATCTATTAGAAGATAAATGAAATTCAAAGTACAGAACTCTACATGGGTTGGTTATAAAGATTCGAGAAAAAGAATTATCACAATATGAACAAAGACCCAAAAGTTAAATGCATGATATTTATTGCTTAGAGATGCATGGAGTTTTGCACGAGGATGCATGAGAATGCAAAAAGTACCAAAATATCAAAATTGATGCACCCCCAGTACCTAGCGCACATCCAGCAGGCCGCGCGGGCCCAAGACGGCAGCTCCGCACACCCACCCCCACGCCCTTCCGCAGCAAAAACGTTTATTTTTCATATTTTTATGATTTTCTTTATATTTTAATGTATTAGTTAAGTTTTTTTAATCATAGTTTTCTATACTATTCTAAGATCCATAGGGTTATTTCAATTATTTTTAATATTTTTTAGGACTATTTAAACACAAGGCTTGTAACCTTTTATAAATGATATTTGATTAAAACTTATACTTTTTGAGTGATTCTTCTATTGAAAATTTTCTTTTTACTTCTTTATAAAGAACTAAGTTTTCTTCAAGTCAAAGTTTAGGAAATCACTTGATAGTTTTGGTTCTTATCAACGAGTTTAGTTTGGATCAAGACTCTCTTACTTGATAACTTTGGTTTCATCAGTAAAATTCAATCATGGTCAAATTTCTCATACTTCATTTAAAGACATTCTTAAGTTTCTATTTCACATTGTCAAAGGATCTCAGGTTTCATATACTCACGGTTCTAATGATTTGGTATCAGAGCAAAAGTTTATAGATTCAAGCATTATCTTTATTTTTCTCTCAACTTCTTCTTCCCTCGAATTTCTTTTTTTTTTTTTCAAAACAAAAGGCTTATAACACTTTTGTAATAATTATGATAAATGATATTTGATTAAAACTTATACTTTTTTAGTAATTCTTCTATTGAAAATTTTTTTTTTACTTCTTTATAAAGAACTAAGTCTTACATTAATTTTTTTAAACTATTTAATTTAATTTTTTTATATTTTATTATTTTATTAGTTACAATGTTTAGATATTTTGATATTTAAACGAGCTAACTCTTTTTTTGTAAGTAAATTATTTATTTTTACAGTGGTATAATTGTACTGTGTAAATAAGTTATGTCTAAGGAGCCTAGAATTTAAGTGGAACCGTTTGTGACTCATCCAGTATTTCCCGAGAACATACTTGGAAAGGTAATTCTGTCTAAGAAGATTGTCAAGTGCAATCTTTCTTGGTAATTATCCTGATCAGTACTCTCCACGCTGTATAACTAATTTTTACAATTATCATTCTCACCGTTTTATTCTTTCCCAACAAGAGGTTTGAGAACATACTTGTCATGGAATTTTGGAATAGATACTGCAAAAATAAGTTTGGAAAGGATTTGCTGAAACATAAACTTACTCATTGCATGAATGTCGACTTTAGTGGTTGGGAGTCATTGGGGATTAAAGAGATGTTTGACAACATCGGCCTTCACGTGGTGTATTCATTGAAGGGCTACGTATGTGAGAGAATAGTTCGGTTATGTTACGCGAACTTGATAGCAGCAGAGAGAAATGAGTTATTAGTGGTCTGACTACCAAGATTCTTGGTAATGAGGTGACGATGTGGCCAAAAACAATAAATCAATTACTAGGATTTGACGTTGAAGATTCAGAGGAATATTATCATGTTTTTAAAGACTGTTTTTTTTTCACATTGCCTGAGGGAGTCGAGTTCCTACGACGAATTCACATCAATCCCAACATTGGGGTGTTCGTGAAGCTACAAACACAAGATTTGAATGTCACAGGGCGAATTCTTCGCAACATGCTAGCCCATGCTATTCTGCCGCGAGATAGACATCGAAATCTCGTAAGCTGAATGGACCTGCATGTCATGGAAAAGCTGTGCAACATGAAGCTTTTTGACCCTGGTTTCTTGATTTTAAGTCACATGATTGAAAATCGCGTCTACCATATGGGACCTTGATTATGAAAATCGTCGAAGGAGTTGGCATTCAGATATCGGTTGGCGAGCGAAGGATAGCTCCCAAATCTACCGACCTATTTGACACTACTCATTTGACTCGAATGGGTCTCGTGGAAGCCAATGACATTTGGATGCTGGAAAGCGATCATAGAACATCCACCTCTCAAGCAGCGCCGACGGAGGAGACTACCGCGCCACCACTGTCCCCACATAAAGAGGCTGGTAGCGCATGAGGTATGAGAGAGTTAATGCAGCAAATATATGAGATGCTGCAAACAAACCACCAACAGATATATGAATTGTGGCAGGCAAGCAACCATCAGATGTATGAGATGCAGCGCCAAATACACTAAATTCATCAAACGCACCACGAAGACTTGCAACAAATTATTCAGATACAGCAGAACCAGCAGCAACAAATGCAACTTCTCATAGAAAGGATTGATGAATAAGATGCGAGACGCAGACGCAGACGCAGACGTAGACGACGACAAAGAGACAGAGAAGGAGAAGGAAACGGAAATGGGGACGACTTTGATGTATAATTTTTATTTTTTATTTTTTGTATTTAATGTCAAGCAATTTGTTTTTGTAATGATCACGTAGTGATTAAATTTAAAAGGTTTTTTAATTGAGCAACAAATTTGAAAAAATAAATAAATAAATAAACAATATATTTAATTATTAATTGAAAAAAACTAAATAAACGAATATAAATCAATATTATCCAACAAAAGAAATAAATATAGAATTATTTACAATTTGAACTAAATTAAAATTGTAAATTACAATTTGAACTAAATTAAAATTGTAAATTACAATTTGAGCCACCTTTTAAAAACTTAATGAATTAAATTATTATTACGCTATAATTATCAGGTACTTCCAGTAATGGCCCACCTGGTGCAGTTGCACACACGATCATCCATGTCAACAATGAATTGTTCGTATCTATTGGTGACCTCAAATCGATAACCTCCTGCAAATCTGGCGCGCCAATTTCCAGATGCTTCCTCTAACTTCGCAAGATTTGTTTTTATCTAGTGACACAGGAGGTCTTCTGATTGGGACATTTTCTCATAATTTTTAACAATTCGAATCATCAATTTCTTTCAAATCCCGTCGAACATGGTCAAGATTGGTTTGTTTCTGACATGCAAGAGCACTGCATTGAATGACTCGCACAGATTTTTTAAACTCAAATCGCACTTTGGAATGGAAGAGAAGACATGACTAGCCCAACGGCGAGAATCTTCTCCTCGAAGACATGTTTCGGCCTCCGGGTTAATCTGACGCAATTTCTCCATTTCATGCTCGAAATGAGCATTCGTGGGTTCTCTGGCCGCCTTTCACATTGCATATCTGTACGCAACACTCCGATATAGGCTTTTAAAATTCTAGTACATATGCCGGAGGCAGAATCGGTGTTTAGTCTCTTGCAAGTGACGTTTCACAGTCTTCTTCAACCCTTGAAATTTTATCAAATTACATCGTCAGCATAAAATAATACAATTACCACAAATATTTGAAATAACAAATAGAAATGCATTATATCTTTTGTTGATATGAAATAATTGTCCAATCGCATCCTGATTCAGTGTCTAGGTCTTCCTTTAATATTTGCAAAAACTACTCTCATGAGTCTGCACACTCAAATTTGACGTTGGGTCTTCCTTTAATATTTGCAAAAATTACTCTCATGAGTCTGCACACTCAAATTCGACGTTGGCAACAACAACGAGATATATTCCATCATGCTATCAATGCTGACGGCTGTGAGTAATTGGCAGAGACACGAGCCTTTAAGATGATAGTCATCCAAACAAATAATAGGTCTACAGTGCTGCAACAAACCTGTCTTGCAAACAGTCAAACACATATATAATCTTTGAAATACCATTGTATTTTGGCTCCCTGGGATACCATAAATTTTAACTGTGCTAACCGGATTTGATTTTAATATTTCTAAAAAGTACGACCACAGTTGCTCGTACTGTTCGTCGCACTTTCATTCGTTAATAGTCCGAGCTATACTTCTTCCTCTTGTGGCAATACTAGTTGAAATATCGACCATGTAATCCCTATTCACTGTCTCGATAATAGAAGGGATATCCCATGTAGGGTGACTTTTGAACCTATCCAGGTAATTATTTGTCACCCATTTTGCTCTAGCATTTCGATTCTCCATTTACCTTAAACAGCTATCAACGTTGGTAAAGGTCGATATATGAAACGTGAGTTCATTTTGCATCTTCGCAGCATATAGTCGCCACTAACATTCAGATTCGCAAACAGCCGTCAATCGGCTGCAATCAATTTTGTCAAACCGTAAACCATAACCATTTTCTAGAGAATATTGAACTATTTCTTCCTTGATATCTCTTAACGAACTATATTGTTTACCTAAAAATAATCATCCGCTTGATATTTGTGCACTTACCGGTCTGTTTTCCACCTCCTTGTCATCTGAGCCGACTGGTGTTCGAAACTCATCGTCAGCGTTTTGGAGGTTGCATACAACTCTATTTCTTCATTTTCATCCTATTGATCGAATGCTTGTACCTCAACATATGTAGGTGCAGCATCTGCCATCCACTTATTATCAGCATCAGAATCTGCTAGCTCGTTTACATCAACTGATATACTAGAATCTGAATCCATCGTCGTCGCTAGTATAAAAAACCTCCTGTTAGAAAAGAATAAAACGGTGAGTATGATAATTGTAAAAAATAGTTATACAGCGTGTAGAGTACTGATCAGGATAATTCCGAGTAAATATTGTCCTGAACAATCTCTTTAAACAGAATTAACTTTTCAAGTAAGTTCTCATAAAAGACTAGAGGAGTCACAAACAGTCTCATTTAAATTCCAGGGTACTTAGACACAACTTACTTATACAGTACAATTATACCACTGCGAAAATAAATAATTTATTTTAAAAAAAATGTTAGCTTGTTTAAATATCAAAATAGCTAAACATTGTAACTAATAAAATATAAAAAATTAAATTAAATAGTTTAAAAATTAATGTAAGCAAAAATCAAAATACCTAAATATCGTAACTAATAAATAAATAAAATTTACGTTTTTCTTTCAGAACGAGCCGAAATACCCTCAGATAAAGAAAATAATCGAAAGAAAATATTGAAAAAAATTTTTTATAACTGTGATTTGGATGGAAATGAAAAACTCTATTTATAGGGTTAGGGAAGCCGGCCGGTTCATCAAAGCCGGCCAATTCGATGAACCGGCCGGCCTCCCCCCTTTTTTTATTTTTTAAATTGAACCAACCAGCCTCCACATGGAGGCCAGCCGATTCAATCTAACCACCTGGTCTCTTTATGCTTTTTTTTTTAAATTAATAGAGGCTGGCCGGTTCAATCGAACCAGCCGACCTCTTTATGTTTTTTTTTTTAAAATAATAGAGGCTGACCGGTTCAATCGAATCGGCCGACCTCCACACATTTGTCCACCCAAAGGCCGGCCAGGATAGGTGTTTTGCATATTTTTGAGTTTTTAGTTTTGTTTTTATGAATAGTAAAGATGTAGGATTTTTTTTAAAAAAAAAAAACCAAACATCTTGGTTTGTTTTTTAAAAAGACCCTAATGCATAATCCATTGGGAGGTAAAGGAGAACTAAAATATAAAACCTCACATGGGTTGGTCAAAAAAATTTGAAATAAAGAGTAATCACAACATGAACAATGACCAAGAAGTTACATTAATAGAGTTGCATGGAGATGCATAGGAATGCAAAAAGTGGCAAAATATTAAAATTGTCGAACCCCCTAACACCCAAGAACCTAGCATGCAAGCGCAAGTAACCTAGCGTGCGGTGGTAAGCTCGCACCCATCCCGTACCCCCTCCTACGCGTCCTTAATCGAATATTATTTCTATAGTATTTTAAGATCCTTAGAGATATTTTAATATTTTTTAGGACTATTTAAACACAAAGTTTGTAATCCTTTGAAAATAATTATGATGAATGATATTTAATGAAAGTTTATACTTTTTGAGTGATTCTTCTTGTGAGAATTTTCTGTTCGATTCTTTGTGAAAAACTATGTATTCTTCAAGTCAAAGCTTGGAAGATCACTTGATAGCTTTGATTCTTACCAACAAGATTGGTATGAGTCAAACTCCCGTTGCTTGATTATTTTGGTTCCATTGGCAAGGTTTAATCGTAATCGAGTTTTTCATACTTGATTCAAAGGTGTTACTGAATTTCTATTTTGCGTTGTTGAAGAGTCTCGAGTTTGATATACCTATGGTTCTCATCACTTTCCATTCACCACTGTTTCTCACCTCCAAAGATGATTAAATCGGCATACACTCCAAATATACCAATATAGTAAGAAAGATCTAACGAATTCGAGTTTCATTGCTTCCCAACTCAACCCTAACTACAAAATCTAAACACAAAATGTTTAAAATGACTTGCCTTCGAAATGCCTTCACAAAATTCGATCCTCGTTGCACTACGAGCACGATCCCAAAGGCTCCAAGCTTGATAGTTTTCACAATTGGAGAAAACTCCTCTCCCTCTACTTCATCCTGGCACACAAGTGAGAGAAATAGGATTTATCTTACCCTTTCATCTATTTTTTCCTTATCTGCAATTTGGCCCCTTATCTTTCTTAATTTGTTTAATAAACTCATACTGTATATTGAACAAAACATTCTCAAATTCCAAACATTAACTCAAGGTAAAATCTCAATTAGCCGATATAAATTTTTCTCCAATTAACTACACAGTAATCTACCTAATTATCGAATTGACCAAAATTTTTAAAAAAATTAATTTGACTAAAAACTATAAAATAAGTCAATTCCTGACATGTCGTCAACCAATAGCTGAAAGCTTGACAAGTGAAAATTTAATTACTTACAAAATTACTAAGTTTTACAACCTCAAAACTCATGACACATCAATCTGTCCCTTATGTTCACATGTTCTTATAATCTATGTGTCAATGATATCATACACTTTTATCATATGTTAGAAGTAAAGATGTTAAACGGGCAGACTGGCGGCTCATTACTGTAGCAGACCAAGTTTACAATAACGAGTGCTCTTGGTCCGAGCCACACCGACGGGGCGAGCCGAGCTCGGCCATTCGGGCTCGAGAGCCCGTCGATAACTAGGCTCCACGAGCTAACTCGCGAGCTAGCTAAGTCGAGCCCAGCTCGGGACTCGCTACATCGTAACTGAGAGTACTCGTCCCGTTCGGCCGTCCCTGACTCCCGTCGTCCGAGTCTGTTGTATTCTCTCTTTCGGACTGAGCCCAGCTCGGGACTCGCTACATCGTAACTGAGAGTACTCGTCCCATTCGGCCGTCCCTAACTCCCGTCGTCCGAGTCTGTTGTATTCTCTCTTTCGCTCTGTGGTCGCCAATCAGCCAGGTGAAGGATAAATATGGTTAAGTGTTTAGAGTTATAGGTTTGAAGTTTGGGGGAAAATGAAAGAGATGTGTGCGAAGAAGACGAGCCGATCGATCGCCGCATATGGGCCCTTTAGGAAATCAGCGCCCTAGAGGGCGCCGTCGATCATCTATTGCTGCGATCGATCACCCCTGATAAACGCTAGCGCCCAAGAGGGCGCCGATCGATCGCATATTGTGGCGATCAATCGCTCCTCATGAATGCTTAAGGAAATCAGTGCCCGAGAAGGTCGATTGGTCGCCAATTGATAGGCGACCGATCGGCCCCTTGTTGTGCAGGTTGCACTCTGCAACAGCAGTTTGCTCTGCTAGTCTGCTTCCCTCAGCAGGTCAACGCAATGTAACGGTCTTCATGACCGTTGCTCTGCTAGTCTGCTTCCCTCAGCAGGCCAACGCACTGCAACGGTCTTGTGACTGTTGCCCACTCTCACCCCACGCCTTCCTCTTCTTCTATAAATTTTCTTCCACCCTCTCTATTTTTTTTATCAATTCTCTCAATCTCTTGAATTCATTTTTCAATTTGCTCTCAATCCATTTGGTGCTCTCAATCTATTCTTAATTTGCTTCAACAAGATAAAATTTAATTTATTTTTTTACATATATTTACATACTTTTTAATTATATTTGTAGTTATTGTAACTAAATTTTTTTACATTAATTTTTTTGTAAGTTTCAATTTTCACACCAACAACAAGCTTTTGTTGTATATTGATTTTGTAGAATCATTTTCTTATTTGAAATGTACTTTAAAAATTTAGTTGTAATAGTTATAGATCCACGTAATTATAATATTGATTATGATATTGAGAAAATTAGATAAATAAATTCTGCATTTTCAATAGTACAATTATCTACACAAGCATTCACTTGATAATGATAGTGTTAACGATATTACTATTTCTCATTTAAAAAATTATTTTCAATTACATACTACTAACGATTCTCTTTTTCATATGAGATGTATTTATCATATTTTAAATTTAGTTGTTAAATATGGTATTACATATATTTCGTCTCATATTGAATTAATTAGATTCACAATTTCTTATATAATTAGATCTAATTCGATACAACAATAATATAGAGATTTTTGTAAAATTGTCCAACTTAAATCACGAAAATTAAAAACCGATGGAGATAATAAGTGAAATTCTACTTATTTAATGTTGAAAAATATTAAGCCATATTGCCAAGTTATTTGTTTTTTTATTAATGAGAAAACACCAAGTATTAATTTTGATATATTTAGTTGCGATATAGATAATATATTTCTTGATTTTTTAAAACTATTTTATAATGCTACAAATGAATGTTCGAGAATTTATTATCGCACTTCTCATCTTGTTCTTCCAATTTTTATAAACTTAACTTGTAATTTTGCACAATATCGACAAATAAATGAATTTAGAGATATTTAATAAAATAGAAACAAAATTTAAATAATATTAGCTTGACATTCCTTCTATTTTTTGTTACGTATGTATAATGAATTCTAGATATAAATTAAAAGGAGTATGTCTCATAATTAATAAAATTTCTAATAATTTACAAAATAATTCTTTACTTTCTACGGATCAAATAACAAATAGAATTGTTAGTTTATATTATTTTTATTAATCTAAATATTATAATATTAGTCATTCACGTGTTTCTTGACATGCTAATTCAAGTAGTGGTGGTAGAAATATTGCAAGTTCATAATTTGGTGGTATTCATAATATTTGGAATCAATTAGATACAAATGTTTACTCTAATTTTATGCGAAATGAGCTAGATATTTATTTTGATATTCGATATCAATTTTCTCGCTAAGAAAAATTTGATATTTTAGATTGGTGGAAAATGTTTTGCACCACATATCATATTATTTCTATAATTGCACGTTATCTACTAACACTTCTGCTCTCTATCGTAGCATCGGAATCTGCTTTTAATACAAGTGGACATGTGTACGATGAACACCGATGATGACTTACACCAGATCTCGTGGAGACACTCATTTGCATGAAGGATTGAAATGATGTCACTACGAGAAACCAACAACAAGAGAACAAAATACTTGACAACTTTAAAAATTTGGATGTTGAAGATTAGCATTGTCATTTAATTTTGAAGTATTTTTTCGACTTGTAATTTTTTTTACATTTTACACATTATAGACAATTTGATAGGTATTAACCTAGTTGGGATGTGTCTAATTTGTAGTGATACAAATATCAAATTTATAATGAATGTTATATTTTTTATGTATTTGTTTGGAAAAAATTCAATTCATACCTATCGCATGGGTATTTTTTATTTGTTCTATAACATTTTTTTTTTCACCCAATCAAACCTATCGTATACTTTGCAATTCAACCATTTCCATAAAATTTATCTCTAAATTCCAAAATTAGGGAAGAATGATAGCCGATAATTCGCGCCACTTGGCCGATTGATCGACTGGCTGTAAAATTTTATTATTTGACAGCCGATAATTTGTCCTACTTGCGCGATTGATCAGCTGTCAAATAATAAAATTTTACAGAATGACAACCGATCAATCGCCCAAGTGGGGTGAATTATCGGTTGTCGGGGATTAAATTTTTCACATTTTATCTCAGATCGCTACTTCAGAATCTGAAGACCTCCTGAGTAATCACTCATTCAACCGAAGCTCCCAAGAACGAAACTCAACGCAGAAAACCGCTAAAGCTCCAGTCAATTTTTGCAGCGCCTCTCAAGTCTCGACTAAAGCTAGCTACGCAGCCGATAGAAATCGACAATTTTCTTGACGAAAGTCAACACCTCCACAATTTCGACCTCCGACTCCTCTCTCGAAACTCAATAAATCTCAATCATCCGAACAGGTTCTATTTCTTCCGCAATTTGATAATGTAATTGAATATTATTCAAAATTCACTTGATACTGAAATGAATTTTTTTTGCTTCCTGTTGTCGAATTAGGACTGCATTATTTGATTTTTATTGCTGAATACTAAACTTGAAGTTGGTTTGTGATACGAAAACAATTGTGTGTCTTGAGGCTACTGAAATGAATTAGGGCTACGTTATTTGATTTTTATGGCTGAATTCTAAACTTGAGGTTGGTTTGGGACTGCATTATTTGATTTTTATGACTGAATTCTAAACTTGAGGTTGATTTGGAATACAAAAACAATTGTATGCCTTATGGCTTACAGGCTAAAAAGATACCGCCAAAACGTTGGAAAGATTCTTCAAGCTCAGCTCTACTAAGCCAAATAGATCACTCATTCATCAACTCTGAGGCAAGGAAATAATTCATGGATTTAATGACAAAAAATAAACCTCTTATATGTGAAATCCAATTTCAACCCGATCAGTCTGCTGGAGATATTTTAGACATGTTTAGGCAAAGACGATAGGAAACTCTTGCTGTATTAGGTGGTGATGCGAACATAAATGTCGTTCAGAAATTCTATGCAAATCTCAGAGCATCAAATTCAGATAGTACCGTTCAAGTTTGAAACAAGATCATCCACTTCTCAGTCGAGATCATTAATACTAAGCTTGGTTTGGACAACTTAAATGAAAATGATTATCACACCATGATAGAAGAGGGGCCAGATTATGGGATGATCATACAAGAGATGAACCACTGGGGTTCACAGTGGTTTACTCAGTCGTCAACCCAACTCAACTATTACATTTGATATTAGGTTGTCTCGACTGCTACGCTCAAGCTTGGTGCAAGTTCATCAGAGGAAACTTGATGCCGACATCCCAGAATTCTGAGCTCACCTAAGAGCGGGCGGTATTGTCGTATTGAATTTTCATTGGTCGATCCATAAACGTTGGGCGAATTATCCACAATAATATCAGCACATATTGTAAGGGTTCTACCACTGTTGGCCATATCCACCCATCCTCATCATGCATCTATGCGCTGCAAAGAATGTCCCTATGAGTTCAACTGACGAGATTTGGATCTAGCAAAAGGTTTATGGTTACTCAAATATTTCAAGAATAGCTAAGTGGCCATATGGCACCGCTAGAAACAATGGATTGAGATTTATTAAGCATGATGTTAATACTGAAATTCCTCCCAAACTAATGTCATTGTCTAGTATCACAGATGGTACTATGACGAGTACACAATGTAACGTAGCGCATACAAAAAGATACCAATCAACTATGTCACCCGATCAAGGCGTCTCTTCATCATCTGTCGTGCCACCTCGCTTTTACTCAACTAATGATGTGAAACAGATATTGAAAAATCTCACCATCAAACAAGGCCAAATGTTTGTCAATCTGGCTGATCAACAAACCAGCTTTGAACACGATGTAAGGCAAAGACTAGAAAATATTTCTTATCAACAAACACAGTTATCACGAGAACAGAGCCGCATCGAACATTGGTTGAGGAATATGCAAAACCATTCACTAGAGCAGACAGCCTTCTTTGCACGATATGTGAGAGCATTAGATGCTCATTATGACCATTCGAATCCAACATTATCCATCTTTGCATAGCATCTATTGAGGTCATATCACCGTCCACAAGAGGGTGAGGACAACGATCAGCCTAGCACTTCATGAGTTATGTTATTTTTCACCTACTTTTTAGTTTATTTTATACATTGAAGACAATATAAGTTTTGGAGTGATTCTAACTTACCTTGTGACTTCACTATATTTTGTGCTATATTTTGATTATGCAATCTTAAGTCTTTGTTGAAATATCCATTATTTAAATTTTGAATAAATTTATGTTTTATCTCATAGAAAAATTATTTAGTTTGTGTGAGTGGAGCTTACGAAGTTAAACTCAAAATCTTACACAAACTATACTCATGCAGTCTACGTATATCGAAATGAGCGTAAACACAGTGAGGGAGTGTAGCTCCATAAAAAATTTAATGAAATATATAATATATTTATATAAAATAATTTTATTTATATAAGATCGGCTCGTTAAGCTCGGCTCGTTAAGTTCGTTGAGCCATCTTGACTCGACTCATTAGGCTCGTGGCTCACGAGCTGATTCGAGTTGAAAATTTTTTAGGATTAGCTTGTTAGGCTAGATAAGCTCGTTTAACATCTCTAGGTAGAAGTGTCCGATGGATGTAATGAATTTGCATACAAATCGATTTCATATATGGTCATTCTATCATGATGTGCCACTAGCGACATGCACACGGGACTTGAAATACAAATAGTCTTGTACACTTAATTACCATCATCAAGTGTAACTTAGTTTCTGCACCTGTCCCCTTATCCCACCTAGTGTTTACCCATCAACAGTACCCGTGACATTACACCAAGTGCAATTACTTATCTAATTGTACTGACTCCATAATGATATCTATGAACTGAAAACTAACCAATGTAACCATAACAACTCGGATTCCATTAACTCAAAGTAGGCTGCAGTGTACATTTGCTTATGTGCATATGTTAATATGACTATGCAGTGTCCAATTAAATACACTTACTCTCAACTGCATTATCCCAAGCACATTTTAATATATATCTACCTAATTGCATGTAATATATATGCAAATACATCCGATAAATATTTAATGTATATTCATTATTATTATTATTCATACCAACACGTATTAATATGTATTTTGATACGAACAACTATTCGTACCAACATGTTCTAAGATTAGTATCAATACAAACATACAATATGCACAACAATCGCTGCACCACTCTAGATCACGGGCCAGATGTCAATCGCCTCACGAGAATTTACGAATCTGTGGGATGATCCTCGCGCACAACGCGACCGACCCAATAA
Source organism: Begonia peltatifolia (assembly GCA_022433055.1). Taxonomy (NCBI): domain Eukaryota; kingdom Viridiplantae; phylum Streptophyta; class Magnoliopsida; order Cucurbitales; family Begoniaceae; genus Begonia; species Begonia peltatifolia. Next base: position 3,244,360 of record CM039519.1, on the reverse strand, counting down.
TAACACAAGAAAAGAAATTGTTTTTATTTTTTATTTTTTTGAGATATTACAAATTTTGCCTTAAATTTGGCCCAATTTTAAGAGAATTCAGCAGTCCCTCCTCATCAAAAAACAACTTCAACTTTCACATGGCGTTGGCATCCTTCATTTAACAAAATATTTAAGGGGCGTGGGTCGATTTGCTCATCATGCTAATTGAGACCAGGTGTTCCCAACAAGTTCAATTAGACACGCTTGTAAATTAGTCCAAAGTTGGATGGCTTAAAATATAAAATCTCCCATTTCCCAATAATTAAATAATAATTGTTTTGAAAATTATGCATTATATTATATGATATTATTTATAATATCAATAAAGGAGGACGTCACCCCCACATGGAAGCCATAGACGCACCTCTTTTCTGTACTCAGTTGGCCATGAACTTCGCCGGTCATCGAGCTTTTGGACTGTCGGCTGTCTACCTTAACTTTTTTACCATCGCTCCCCCCTTCCAAATAATCTACATTTCACCCTGCAATGTGCATCAACCGTGCCTACATACATACGTGGGACTCTCACGGGGTGATTTTCTCAATCTCTGTTCGTTTAAGCTCGATTAAAACTCAACGATATTCGTATAATTACTTAAAAATTCTAATAAACCACCAAAAACTTCATTAAATTTGCATAATTTTTGAAAAAACGTTGAGCCGTATGCACAAGTTATCGAATTTAAGGTAACTATATGGATTCATATGCATGTAAGAAGGAGAGAAATCTTTGGACATTAATAAATGAGCATAAACAGATTGATTAAAGAATAAACTTTAATTAATTTGAGCTAACTATTCCATAATGATAGCTAGCAATATTAGAGAGTTGGACCAACATTTCCTTGCTTCAAATAAAAGCTTGTGAATTGCTTCACTCTGAAGATTATTTTAGATTAATACAACTTTCTAATCTCCACTCTTTTTCTCAATTACTTTTCACTCTTTGTAGGGTCATTGACATGTTCATAACATATACTAACTATTTAATAAAATAAAATAGACATTATTTGTTAATGTAGAGAGAGAGAGAGAGAGAGAGAGAGAGAGAGGTAGGTTTGTCTAATTGGCTGTACTTATTTAGATGTCTTTTTGTAAAATGGCTTTTTTTGTAGGGTGGAAACACGTATCTAAGTGATTCCTAGATTACTATTTTTGCCTCCAAATAAACCATTTAAAATAATCCATGTTCACTCTTGAAATTCTTATTTTAATTTTACTTCTATATTTTCAAGCATGCACTAGAAAAGATGGAAATGATCAATCACATAGATAGACCTCTCTATCTCTCTGTATCGTAAATACACATTTTAAGATACGACTAAAGAAGAGATTCGTGTAGGTCTCTACAGCGATCCATCTGATAGTACTCTACTGTATGTCTCGATATTTAAACTCTCATGGTGTTGTTATCAGATTTTACCCAGAAATGTGTCATACTAGTCGAAAAAGATGATCTTATTCATAAATCATTTGTCGCAATCACCTGTCCAAAACAACGTGAGATTTGACACCCTTCTCGTATGAGTTGAGAGCTTTATACTGTACCTTGATTGTAGGTTATTTTTGCCTATACTACGACAAAAAGGAATAATTAAAACATAAAAATATTAATACGGAAAGTAAGAGTAATTATAGAGGGAAAATGATGAATATTCTTTGGAAACAAACAAAAAGATATTTTTTGGGAATAGTAAATAATAAGGTTGACAAAAACAATGAGTAATACAAAGGAAGCCGACTTAATTCACTTAATTTACATTCTAGTCTACAATAAAGCCAATCTCCAAGTTGGTATTAGGTGGCATTCTATGATTGGTTGGTAACCTCTCTCAATCAAAACTTTTAAGCTTCATAAAAATGTTAAACACGTAATATGCTTATCCTGGTTGTCTTGGTTTATTTGTTATCATTTAGTGCTCACAATTTTGTGATTCTGTATTACGAGATGGAATATATTAATCTAGTAGTCGGATAGTGGACGTTTGTGGCCAAACAAGGGAATTAATTTGCAATCAAACACTAGGGGGTTACCGTAGTACTTTACCCTATTTTTAGTCAGTATTTACGGTAAAAAACTATTTACATTGTGTACTTAATTTACACAGCTTGTGGGGACTTAATGTTGTCGTTGATTTACACTACTAATTAATGATATACAAATGCGGAATATTTTCCTTATATTTATTTTAGAATAATAATAATAAATAATTTTAAATAATAAAAGAAATAAATTGAGGCACGTGGAAGAGGGGGGGGGAGGAGGAGAGCGCGTGGGGGGAAAGCAGCATATTTGGGAAAAAGGGTAGTATCAGACTCGGAATTATAAAAGCCAAGGCGGCCAATTCTAGGTTGCTTCCCACCTTCGCATCTCATGATGCGAAAGTACGAAACTGCCCTTGACGTCAAGGGTTGATTGCTTTGGTGGGGGTGGGCAAATAGTAATTAACAAAAAGAGCTCGTTTTAAAAGTGGTCAAAGGGTTTGACCAACTGAAATAAACAGAACCGGGGATTTCGGCCCTACACGTGACTCCCTCTACGCATTTCGAGAAGGCGTAAAACGCCGTCGTTTGGGAGGTGTTACGCGGCGGTCAACCTCGGATTGACTTGCCATATAAACAAGCGACGCAGAGAGAGATTCATAGTATGTCGATTGCTTCCATTTCGAATACTTGGTGTTTATTTTGGCAGGTGTTGAATGAAAATCTGTGGAAATAAGAAATAATTGTAGAAAAAAAGAGTTCAAAATCGGGGGGGGGGGGTGGGAATTGGGATCCTATAAAACAGCGATTCCAGTGCTTCTCTTTCCACTTCACCGGAGCTTTCTCTCTCCACATTTCCCAAACAAGGGCGAGGGAGTCCACTGGATTTTTTCAATCCAATTTATTACATTTAACTTCACTCCTCTCTTTAATTTGCCATCCTCTCTCTCTCTCTCTCGCTCGCTCTCTTCTCTCTCTCCTTCCTCTGTTTTCTAATTGGGTTTCAAGCTTCAACAATGGCCGTTTGTCTCTTTCGTACCTCTTCATCTCTTTAAGCCGCTTGAATGAAGCTTTCCAGTCCGACCATGGAGAGACAAGTTCTTTGCCCGATCAAGTATAGTGAGCACCGCAACTTTACGAAGATATTGGCCACCAAACACTCTAACAAATCGGTGGAAGCTGTACCGAAACTCGTACGGATATCCGTCACTGACCCGGACGCTACAGATTCCTCCGGCGACGAACAGGAGGAAGTGTTTTTTTATCGCCGGAGAGTCAAACGTTACGTTGACGAGATCAAAATCGAAGCCAGTTGCAAAATCACTGCTGCTCCAGTTTGCCGGAAAAGGCCCGCCGGGGAAGCTCAATGCTTCCGGAGAGCTCTGAAAGTCTCTCCTGCTAACGGCAAAAAGTTTCGGGGCGTTCGGCAGCGGCCGTGGGGAAAATGGGCTGCGGAGATCAGGGATCCGGCTCGCCGCGTACGGCTGTGGCTCGGCACCTTTGATACGGCGGAGGAGGCAGCGATGGTCTACGACAATGCGGCGATTAAGCTCCGGGGACCGGACGCTTTAACGAATTTCACAACTGCGCCACCGAAACAAACTTCCGAGACGAATGTTTCCTCCGTTTCCGGTACTGGTTTTGGTTCTGGGTACGATTCCGACGGAGAGTCTCATAACTTATCTTCTCCGATTTCGGTTCTTCAATTCAGAACTCAGTCAAACGACCACCAATCGAACCCTCAACAGCAACCCGAAAATCCGCTTCATCTACCCGAAATCTGCAAAATCTCACCCGCCGACGGGACTTCTCCCGAGTCTCATGGAGATACAAGCTTCTCCGACGATTCAGGAGATTTTTTACCGTTCAACTCATCTTACTTCACCGATATATTCGATTTCCCGTTCCCCCAGTCGCCTACACTTTTCGAATCCCCGCTTCTTTTGGACGAGATATCAACTGGGTTGCCGGAAAGCAGACAGAATGATTATCTCACCGACATTTTTTCCGATATAAATGCAAATTTCGGGTCGCCGGAGGAAGGAGATGACTATTTCCAAGACATTTTGTTTGGGTCAGACCCATTAGTGGTCCTGTGAGTGAGCTTCTGATGCCTACAGTGACAGTCTCTTTGCTAAGAGTGTCGCCGCCGATTAATCCGGCGACACCTCGGCAAGATTTTGAACCGGCCGCCAAAAAAGTCAGGCGATTTTTGTTTTCATATATTAATTAAATTTTTAATTATTATGGATTGCGTAGGTGAGATGAGTTGAGATTTAATTTTATCATTTGATTTAAATAATTATTAGGCTTTGATTTTGGGTTTTGAGAGTGTGTAATTTCCCAAAGCTAAATGGAATTTTGTATTTTTTATATGTTTATTTTTGTCGCCTATAAATTCATGTTCGTACCGACACCGGGTGTCGGTTTGTTAATAATTTCAACGTAATATTACGATACAATTGAATTTTATACCCATTTTATATTTTATTTTCACTATTAAATTTTATATTCATTAAGAATAACGCTACGATAATATTCATGTATTACTTCCGTGTCATTCAACAATCGATAAATTATTGCAATAGAATTTAAAAAATAGATATTTAAAATTTAAGATTACTAAGTTATTACAATTATTAAATTAATTATTGACCTACAAATGTTACAATTTCTTTTATTTATTATCATACTAATTGAATTATATTATGATAATTGTATTAATTAATAAATATTATTTAAAAATAGAGAATCTATTATTAAATATTAATCAATTTATAAGTTTAATTTTCTAGCATATTAAAAAATTTAAAAAATAATAATAATATAAAATTAAACAAACATTATTGAAGGGAGTTTTGAATAATTGTTTGGATGACAACAAAGCATGAAACCTCTTGAGTTGCTTCCTTAATACTCAAAGTAGAACATAAAATCATGAAAAGAAAAGAATGTCCCATGAAAATGATTTTGTCTAAAAATCATACCTTTTTATTGTTAGTCTCAACATTACAATCTCAATTTCATTAGCTCTTAAACCTAACTTTTATCCACGTGCTTTGTTTGAGTCGAGCGATTTCTTAAAGGTAGAGTCCGGTTTGTCCCTTTTGGAGATTTTTGTTCTAGATAGTTTTTACGATCATCCTAGGGTTTTTAAATGAAATTCTTTTCGAATAATCAAAACTATTTTTCTTAAAAATAAAAACTATGAAGGACCCGACAGTTTTGGCTTTCAGAATCGATGAGTTATCGTTTCGTTTAGGACCATCTGGACGAGTAGAGCAGTTGCTACGAGCTTTTCTTTATATTTCGATCTTGACTAATCGAATTTCTATTTTTATTAGTAATTTTTTAACGAAGTTTTCCTCTTATGATTCATATTTGGCCATTAATATCACATGATTAAAGACTTAGATTCTAAGCCACCACACCACTTTTAAAGCTCATGTAAACCGAAAAGTTTGAACTTGATAAATACTCACTCTCACTTAGGGCATGCATGCATGCATGCAATAAGACCTACTTTGGTGTTTGCCGTAAACTCAAAATTGACAGCGACTTTGTATACACGTTTAACCCTATTTTTTATTTTAACTTTTCTAACTTTAATTTCCTATGGTGTGAAAGCCAACGTTTAGTGACAAATCTCAACAAATACGGTACGATGATGAGCATAAACGTGACTTTTGATTTTGGCAATACTAGATGAGTAAGACACGGGCCACTAGGAAAAAACACACCTCTTGGCAAAGTTCAAGGTTAACTTGAAAATGCGATATCATCGTTAAATGAAATCTTTTTTTACGTGAATTTTGAACATAAATACAAGTAATGTGAGGGGAAGAATTCTTAAAAGATTCACGAGCAACAACTTAGGGATTCTGAAGATATGACAAAAATGCCTGTGGGTATCCGAGAATAAGTTCGCACCACTTGGCTGAGAATTAGACCTAATTTGAGAAAATGATAACTTGGTCAAATTAAGTCATCTTAACGTGATATTTGGACATCAAGTCGTGCTTTATGTTAACAAAACATCATCTAAATTTTGTGGGCAGAATCGCTTTGGTCAAACATGGTTATTAATTTGGTCGACCGTGTGATTCTTTTGGACACCTTTTTGGAGACTTTTTTTTTTTTTTTTTCCATAAATTTTTGAGTTAGATTCTATCCTCATTACGGGATCAAACAACTTGTTTACGAATTTAAAAAGTGTAACAATGTAAATGCAACTTATCAAAGCTTTACGAGTTGAACGTGGACTTTTTGATCATTGGATTTCAACAGTTTAGTATACAACGTGTTACAGTTATCAACAATTTCTTATTGTCCACCGACACATTGTATTCTTCCTTGTCTTACAAAAGTCCCTCTATAATTGTATTCTATTGAAAATTTGTTCATCTCCGACTTGCTTACATTTCAATACATCATGTGTCGTTGGAGAAACCGCCTCTGTCAACCGAATTTGGCTTTGGATAATACAACTATGGAGCAATACATATTTTTCATAAATGTGAGAAACATGTTGGAGCTTCTGTCCTCCATTTTCAACTCTAGATCTCTCTTAGACATGTCCGCTCCAACCGTAACTGTGCATTCGGTCTCCCTGTTCAGTTCATGTCGGGTCGGATGGGTTCACACCCTTCTTTGAATCGTAGCATGTTCTTAATGTAAACGAATCCGTCTTCTACGCACAATGTTTGATGCAAAGAGCCGGTACTAAACCGGCTTAAACTAAATTCAAACCTAGAAGTAACTCATGATCGATCCAATCCTAATCGCAATCTGTCAAACTCGACTGTAAATTTATATACTACGCTTCTGAATTTTTCAAAAACTTAGGAATAGTCAGCTCCTATCAATCATCATATGTATTATATTGGAATACATTCTTCAATTCTTTACCAAAATTAATTTTTCAAAAATAAAATAATTATTTATATGCAAAATATACGTACCTACGTTGATGATGGGTTTGGGACCCACTCCCTAATTGTATGGCCCAACAAAGATGTAGTAAAAGTGGACCCACCACAAAACTTGGCATGCACAGATAGACATGTGCTTTCTCTTTGCTTCAGCAGACCGTAATTTAGTGGGTCCCCCCACTCCCTACCAAAAGAATGGTACTGTATGGGGGCTACTGCACCCAATCAAGATTGTCTCTTTGGACTCCACGTGGCAATCATGATGACCAGGGACAGGGCCTAATCATTGTACATCTGGCATTCTTTACAAACTTTGAATCCTAGGTTACCAACGAAAGACTTGAGCAATCTAAGTAAGTTAGGCTCATTCTTTTGCAACCCAGACCCACAATCACCCATTTCATTAGCATTGTCAATCGCAAGCGTAAGTCTACTTAATCAACAAGCATTGAGATCATCATTATTCATGAGCTTCTCAAAACTAGCCGTCAATAATCTGTTAAGATTACCATTTACGTTAAGATTGAAGTAAATACAAGAGAAAAATTTAATTCGAGTAACGAAAATTTTAAATTTTTACTTGAATTTTTCGAGCGTAGTTATATGAGTAATAGTAGTGAGCGTACCGAAAATCGTGAGAGTTTTTGGGTCGCCAAATCAACGAGTCAGTTTTCGGGTCGTTACAGTTATGGTATCAAGAGGATTCCATTGTGCCGAAAATTTCTTCTTCCGTTCCAGTTTGTGCATATACCATCATCTCCTCTTTCTAGTGGAAGCTCCTTTTGGGAAACTCTCTGTAGATGCAGAAACACAACCATGCTAACTGCAACCATGACAGCATTTGCTAGTATTCCACCTACGTGGTTCACAAATTCTAAAACCGAACCTAGTTGGTCCAGTTGAAATTCAGCTTCGAACCGAACCGGATAGATAAGACCACCCCTGTTTGGTTGGGAGAATTACTGCCCCAAGAGGAGTTATGGCGTGAACAATCACTCTCTCTCTCTCTCTCTCTCTAGAATCCTTTTCCTCTTCTTCTTCCCTGCTACTGTTCTCGTCTCTCTCATTTCCCTCTCCTCTCTAACTTTTTTTTGTATTCTCCTCTCCTCTCTCAACTGTACTTCGCTCTTCTCGTTTCTTATTTCTGTTTTACTGTATCTAATTCTTGTATTGTATTTCACTCGGAATTCATAGAAGATTCTGTTGGTTATTGCGTTGATTATTTTGTTGGTTTGTTCGATTGTTTCCCTGTGATTTGGAGCTATTGTTATGCTTTGCTAACCAAAACCATAACAAGTCGGTGCTGATTTTGCTTCTCAACTTTCCGAATTACAAGATCTCCGGGATTTCGAGTAGTTCAGAAATGCCTGTACGAGTAGAGAGTCCCGGACCTTTCCAAGTGTCAGGTGCTGCCTTTACCCCTTAGTTCTCTTAATCGTTTTGAAGTGGAATCAGGGTTATTGTTGTAGACTTACGGCTTTGAGGTTACGCTTAATTTTTTTTTCTTGATTTCATTTGAACAATGATCAATTGTTTTGATTTTCATTACGTTCAGTTTAATTTGATTTCAATCGTAATTTTTTAGAACACATATGGCTGTTTTCTACAGTTAGGGCTAAGAATTATTTTTGTTTCACTAACAGGCGCAAATTCTGGATATACCACGCTCTCTGCTTGTACTCTTTTGCGTGCTGGACAGGTTTGCCTTTTATTTCCTTCCATTTTGACATGATTCTCAATGTTATATATCTGAAGATGAACTCATAAAATATGTTTACAGATTCTGATTTTTTATTTGTCTCCGTTTCAAAATGTTTGATCCTGTAATTGAAAGTTATTGCTATTTGTGGTACTGTTACTATCCTTCATTTTATTGTTCTGGATTAACCAAGCTATGGGAGTAGGGATAACTCTCCCTCGTTTTCTTTGTTGAAGAGTTTGTAAATTTTCCTTCTTTTTTTCCAACATGAACTTTTGTTTTGCTTAAAGTGCGCCTTGTGGATGAGCGTATTTTTCTGAATTATTAATTTGTGAATTAGGAAATTTGTGTCTTTCATTCTTACGGCTGAAAAGTTGAGCCATTGTCCTACCACAATTTTGCTGCAGTCTTTCTCTGGTACTCAAAATGTTTCAAGTCATCAAAAGGACGAGGCGTGGAGGGTTAATGTCTGTATACATGGTTGTGATCTCGAGCATGGGTATCTTTGCGGGACAATGGAAGCCCTTAATGTTCCAATGGCTGACACCCCTGTGAGCTCCTTTACCTTTTTTCTTTGTATCTTATTCTCCTTTGTCTTACTTCTTCTTTATGGCTTCAAAAATAGAAAGTAGACATCTTGAATGAAACAAAACCAGTAGGTGAGTATCAAGTTTTGACTTTCTGGTGTATTGTCAGGTTGTAACCTTCTGGGAAGGAGAGATTGTTGATACCAAGAATTATAATTTCTTCACTGGAAAGTGGCAAGCCACGTATGCTTTCTATAAATTTTATAGTTGATGATCTTTCATGTCTTGAACATGGGATACGAACCAACTATTCACTGTTGATGCTGGAATTTTTTTGGGCAGATCAGAGGTCGATTTAAGGCACTGGAGCAAATTTCCGTCTTTTTCTCCTCTGTTGGTGAGTTGTCAGTATGGATTCACTGCATACATAGTATATCCAGTCAAAGAATAAGTGAATAGCAGAAACAGAAATACAGATTACTTACCTTTCATTTGACATTGTTGTTTTCAGACTCAAGTGGAAGCAGATGGTGGCAAATTATTGGACCTCAGTAAATACCCATGGATATTCATGGTATTCAAATCTGTATTATTTTTTTTACCAGAAGGGATTATTCAAATAAGTTCACTTGTCGGAGAAAGAATTTGTGGTATGGAAACAATATTTTGTTAACCTTTTGTTTGCTGGTGCAGAGATGGAAGGAGCAATACTTTGTAAACGTTGGAACAGACTGTGGACTAACAATTGCTGGTTTTTACTATGTGTGCTTCTCTTGCAGTGATGGATCTATCAATGGCTTATACTATGATCCAAATAGCAGGTCTGACTGAATTTGGTCCACAGCTTTCTTTTTCTTTGTGTTCTACTCTTTGAAGCATTGTGAATGACTGACTATAAGTTGTATGAACCCACCTACAGTCCATTTCAGAAGCTTGAGCTTAAATCGACCAATGAGGGAAGAACAGGTTTCAGTTTCTCATCGTATGACCTGCAATAGAATGGAAGACAGCTATTTGTTCAACTTCCTTGTCACGTTCTCTGGTAAATGTTTTCTGATAGCTTGGACGAGGAAGATTCTTAGTTGTGTACCTTAATTTTTACATGTTAATATTTGAATTCATGGTGAATTTGATGGATTTATCCAAAGGGGATCTTGTTCAAGAAGTGATATCGCTGTGAATTTGCAATATAAGTTTGAAGATCATTATGAAGCCTTTATTACCCTTTACTTCAAATGCATACGTATGTACCTTTATTCCCGTACATACGTACATACATATGTACCTTATTTTATCCATATCTGCCTTCAGCAATTACGTAACAAGTCAATGGCAACTGATCAAATTATGATTGTTTTCATATTTCTTCAGTGCTCCTTTCTTGTTGATTCATTGAAGACTTTGAAGCCTTCTGAGCTTCATTATTCCTGCTGTCTTTGCTGGAAATCTCCTCCAGTGATCAGCCGGTGGTCGCTGTTGCTAAGAAGGTGAAGAAAAATCCTAGCAATTTGGTAAATGCTAAGATTAGCATCGCCCTCCCTTTTAATATTGCGCTTGGTTCGCCATCCAAAGTGTAACCTTGAACCGAAATGCACCGACTATGGCCCTGGCTTTTCCAGACACTGCACTTCGTGCATGACATGTTGATCTAATTCTTGTTAGAGAAAGCTCAGGAGGAAAAACGAAAGTTGAACTATTAGGCCTGAAGTTTGCAAAGAAAAACATCAACCCGAAAAGTACAGCAAATTGTATGGTGTTTTGTTTAAGTTGGTTGTAGCAGATTCCGATGATGGCCATGAACAACCACATCACGGAGAATCCCATGAAATGGAGTTTGAATCAGCCGAGTCTCCCAATAAATGCTACTGTATACGAGTATCCCGGCAAAGTTCTGAGGAAGGCAATAAGAAACATGGATTTGGAAGTCTCGTAAACTTCTTCGAGAGCATTAATTTCCTCCGGCTATGCATCACTGGAAAAATGTCTTTTTGAGTCTGATTGCTTCTGTAGAAAGCTTGGTCTAACAAGAACCACAAGTAGTAGTCGTTCCAATCAAATGCGGTCCATGGCGGCCGAACAAATTCTTTTGATTTCAATGTCTAAAACTTTCCCCATATCAGCAGCAGCTTGCGCTCCGATATGCCGGGGCGCTGTTGAATTGTAGGAAGAGTTTGGACAGAGTCAGAGAAACTAGACCTGTAAATATTATTTCCAACACCTAGCATGCCAAAGACAGCGACGATGAAAGTATAAAACAAGTGAGTCAGCTATGACATGCGAACTTGAAGCTCTTCAAAAACACAATACCTGGACTTCCTAGTTCCTCAACCTACATGCAAATTATTGGATGCAAACGAGTCTTTTCACACTTAAACTTACAAATTAAAGTTGGACGCAAAAGAGTCCAATCACACTCAAGGTTTGATTACTTTGTTGGGAGGCATATGACAATTTGGATTATCTTATCTCTTACATTTTTAAACACTTAATTTCTCTACGTACATCTTTCAAAAATCGTTCATGTCACGACTCGGAAGAAGTCCTAACAGAAACACCAGATTAAACGATCAACCTCAGAGAGGTCTATCGTCTAACCTAACGGTAATTATGAAAGATTTTAAGAGCAATCTCAGAACTCCTCAAAAGAACAAATGTGAGAATAAAAGCAATAGTAGAAATATATGAATTAAAAAGAATACATGCTAATGATCAGTACAATATCAAATAAAATTCTTACATGAAAAAAATATCAATATAAAATCTCTAAGGAAATCCACAATATCGGGAGCTGATCAACCTCGGTTCCTGCTCTTCTTTCCTTTACCTGTAGAGGGAGAGTCGTTAGGGTGAATGACAAACTCAGTATGGGATGTTATACCTACCACTTATCTCATGATGCATGCCCGACTAAAATCAATGCACGTGTTTTTAAAATTCAAAACAGGTTCAATATTATCAAATTCTCTTTTCATTTTTAAAACGATTGATGAGGCTAGTTTCAAAAATACCAGTAGGTATAGTAAAATAGGTCTGCATCAACCCTACAATAGCATAAAACTAGGTGAACAGTGAAAAAGGAGGTCGCTCAAGGATCCTTTGAACTATACCACAAAAAAAGGATGTGATAACACCGGCAGAACCTCATAGGGAGAAGAGAAAATGTCAACCAACTAGGAGGGACACAACCACTCAACCCTGGGCCATCGCGGATACACGCATAGGAGCACACCAAGAGGGACACAACCACTCCACCCTGGGCCCAACAGGACCGCACAATGGACTTATAAACCGGGGGTAGCAACGAACAGACACTGGCCAGGTCGGGTAACAGAACTAGCAATGCTCAGAGTCCATCACTCCATTCGCGGGGAGTAGCGCACAATAATCAATCATCCAGGAGGGACACAACCACTTAACCCTGAGCTCCAGGAGGGTACACGACCCGTCAACCCCTGAGCTATATCCAAAAAAGTGTGGGGAGTACCACGGCAACCCTCGAACACGGGTGCGTCTGGGCAAAATCCCCTGATACTCTCAGCGTATGGGCCTGACTGAGAGTGCCAGACGATTATCTCCAGAATCAAACTCCAATGCACATCAGAAAACAATGGTGTGCGTGAGAAAACCAATGCATGAATAAAACACATATGCATGGTAATATAACAAATCTCACGGTAAATCTCAAATCAAGCCCGTCAGCAAGGGCGAGTAAAACATGACATCCAAACTCAACTAGGCAGTATAAGTACAACAAAACATGTACATGCCTCAACAATGTAAAATGCATGAGCTCGTAAAATGCCGACGTCAATACTGGTGGTATTCCACCAAAAATAATATACGTGCATGCTACGCTAGGTATAACGTAATAAGTATAATAACTCATACCTCTGTGGCGAGTCCTTTTAATCTTGGCAGCCGGTGGCTCCTCGGTAATCACCTCAAACTCAGCAAAATCCTCCAAATCTGAAAATTAACACAAAGGAAGAATCTCGTTAAAGTCTAATAAGGGTCATAAACGATATAAACGGGAAGCCAGGGCAAGAACGAACTCAAACGACTCAAGTCGACTTTTCAGACGGAAAGTCAACGGGACCTGTTACTGCCCAATCGGGGTCCGAAACAATATAAACGTACGAACCAGGGCGAAATCGGGCTTAAAATGGTTTGAGTTGACTTTCTGCAAAAGTCAACGCGGGTGACCTTTTAGCCAAAGTCAACGGTAAACTGTCAATGTTGACTTTGACCTTGGTCTGGGTGGGGTCAGACCCGGTTCAGGTCGACCCGAACAGACTGGGTTCGGTTCGGGTCGGGTTAGACTCGAACCAACTGGATCTGGGTCGGGTCGAACCGAACCAATTAAGTTCGGGTCGGACTCAAACCAGTTAGGTCCAGGTCAAACTCAACCAGAAATGAGTTGGGTCCTGACCCAGCCCAGGCCCAGCTCGATCTTGGGCCTAAAGTGACCCGGCCCTACCGGTGTTTTTAAAATTCAAAATCAGTTTCAATGTTATTAAATTCTCTTCTCATTTTCAAAACGATTGATGGAGTTAGTTTCAAAAATACTGTAGGTATAGTAAAATAGGCCCGCATCAACCCTACAATAGCATAAAACCAGGTGAATAGTAAAAAGAGAGGTCGCTCAAGGATCCTCCGAGCCATACCACAAAGAAAGGTCGCGATAACACCGGCAGTACCTCATAATATTTTATCAAGTTTAAATATGGATAGAATATTATGTTGAGCGATGTGTTCATTCAAGTTTGGTATCCCGTCATGAGATTGGAAAACAAGATTTCAACTATGCAGACGAAAATACGAGATGTGCTCACAAAAATGAATTTACACGATTCGTTATTAGAACTTGATAAATATCCACGTCATAGAGTGAAGAGGAGAAAATTAGTGAGGATTGAAAATTCTTATCTTTGATACCTCTGCATTTGTTAATACATATTTTGTAAGAAATTTTGAACAAAAAACTGTCGTTGAATAATGGTTATAGTTAGAGCAGTTGTATATGAAGAATATCCTGACTAGTAAGTTGCATCTAAAACAACATTTATATTCTTATCCGTTGATGGAATGTGATGAGAACCACAGAAATATGAAAAACGAGACCCTTCAAAAATGCTGAATAAAAAATCAGGAACGCCTTTGAAATCAAGTATAAGAAATTTGACCACAATCGAACCTTGCCGACGAAATCAAAGTTATCAAACAATGAATTTGATCTGTAATCGAACTTGTGATTAAAACAAAAACTATCATGTTGATCTTTCAAGTTTTGATTTGAAGAAGATCTAGTTCTTCACAAAGAAACAAAGAGAACATTCTCACAAAGAGTAAATCAAAATCTTGTATATTGATTGTTATTTCACAAAGAAACAAAGAGAACATTCTCACAAAAAGTAACTCAAAATCTTGTATATTGATTGTTATAATGTTATAGAGTTTATGCCTTTAAATAGGTTACAAAATATCCTAATGTAAAGATTATGAAACATCTAAAGATTATGAAACATTTAAAGTTTATGAAACATCTAAAGATTATGAAATATCTAAAAATTAGGAAACTTAACAAATTAATAAAAAAAAAAAAACCAAAGAAAAATTATGTAACCAAATAAAAGGAAATTTTGACCACATAATAAAAGGAAACTTAGATTAATTTGGTTGATGAATTTTGTGATTCTCCTTCCTAAATTCATGCTCCACATTTCTTCAACAATTATGAAATAAGTAGTTGCTAATTTGATAAAGAAAAGGAAACTCTGCATGGATTTTGCATGTGCATGTTTTGTTGTTATGCTTTCATCTTACTTTTTTAGTTCTTCGGTGAGCATGTGTGCAACACCCTCTCCAAATCTTCACATAAATTTTTATTTCATTCTAATCTGCGTGAATCTTTATCTCTTTCAAACTCAGGTGAATCTTTACGCCTCTCTTTCCAATCTTTGTAATCTTCACACATCTCTATTCAAATATCTTTTTGGATTTCACTTGTAGTTTTTTTGATCAAAAATTCTTTTTGTACACTTTCAAATATATCATCTTCCTTCAATTAATCTTTACCCATGTTTGAAAAATCTTTGATTGAATCTTTAATTTTTGGACTGCATTGGTTCATATCAGAATGTTCTATTGAAGAATATTTGACAACATTCAAGAAATTAGTTTCAAATTAGGAGATTATGAGATGCAAGTATGATGAGAAGGATGTGGTGGATTCTAGTTTGCTCGTTGTGTACTTCATATGTTGCTTTCAGAAATACAATCTTATACAATAGGGAAATTGTAACTCTGGAAGAAGTTTATGGTGTTTTGCTATTAAATGAGAAAATGAAGTAGATTGTTCATCTCAAATGAATTTATTTAAGTGAGAGTTTAATATCAATTATTTCATTTAGACATGAACTTATTCGAAATCTTGGAAAATCCAGATAACCACACCTTCTCGGAATTCAAGTAAGTGAAAACACTAAGTTTTCAATATTTTGGCTACGACCCTACATTACAAAATCTATAGTTATTTTCTTTACAATTATTTTATTATTCGATTATGATATTTGAACTGAACACACATATTTAAGCATTAATATAGTATTGCATAAAAGATAAAAATGCTAGAACATATTGTAACGAGTATGAATGTGTCAATCTGATGGAATTGATAAAAGATATATGATGACTAATGAGAGTTTGAACGAATGAGTTGACTAATGGAAGTCTGAATGTAAATGAGATAGTTAATGAAAGCATGAACATATGAGATAACTAATGAAAATTTGAACGAAGGTTGAAAAATGAATTACAATTAGTATGTAACTGTCAAGTCTGGATTCAGTGACGTATAATGACCTACAAGTTTGTTTGTTTATTGAGCTTATCTCGTAATTTGTAATTTTTTGATGTAGGTGAATTTTTGTCTGATGATGAAATGACTTTGATCAAGAATCTTCCAGAGGCAGGCGAGCACACAGAGAAAGACAATGTGTTTGACTTAGATAAATGAATTTAATTTTATGTTTTAGTATAATTCGAGGGCAATTTCGTATAATTTGTTTCTATTGGAATTTTAATAAGTTATGTTGACATTTTCGATTAATAAAGTTTCATGAAGTATTTTTATAAATTTTTATTGACATTGCATTTATTTCATTTTCTGACAAACCTATTTAATCTTTAAATTTGATTTTAAAAACTTTCGTCCATTTAATGATTTGTTAATATTCAAAGGCTTTCGAAATTTTTGAAATTAAGGATTTTCTACTATCAATTTTAAATCTAATTTTTCAATCATTTTGGAGAAAATTTTAGGATTTCAATTTAAGAAAAATGAGTATGAGGACACTGGAATGTGTTACATGTTTTCGATTTAAAGAAAAATCAAATCTCGTCGAGTACTCTAGACTCGAAAATATGTGAATACAACATTGTAGGTGGAGTTGTGAATATCAATATGGGTGTTCTTGTAATGTTAAAAGAATATAGTAGGTTTGCAAATTTATATGAACTGCAGGATTCTATAGTGACGAAGGATAAGACTGCTAAATTTGTAAATTCCCCTTCTAAGAGATTATTTGAGAAGTCTCGAAAGAAATCAAGTTCTTAGGTGATGTTCAAGTTAGGATCATGATGTTCTTCATAGCCGATATGTAAGTCCAGTACAGATGTTCAGGTGATGTTGTCACCACATCATCACTAATTTCAGTTTCATGTCAGAATGATATCGCAAATGGCAGAACCAAGTGGAAGGATAAAGTTTTGCAGCGATATTGATGAAACTAGTTTAGGCTTATGCTTTGAATGTGTTTGAAGGATTTGGTTATAGTGGAGAGTATTCAACATATTCAGATACAGTTCGTTGTGACAACTTTGATAGTTCAGAGATACTATGAAAGAACAGATGTGATTTCTTCTCAAGTGCTTCTCTCAAGTCTAAGCGATGCTTAAACTTGATCGACATCAATTATTGAGTTGGTCCGTTAGGGACGTTTGTGGAAGTGAAGCATATTTGTTGTTGAAATTTTTTAAATTTGTTTTTTGCACCAGAATGTCTTTAAAGATGAAGATTATCAAAGTTCAGTATCATGCATTTGCACTAATATTGTTATGGATTCTCGTGTCACAATGGAGATTATTGAGTTTGACATGACCGACCTCTAGTTGAGGTGAGGGGTCCGTATTCAATATTAGTGTTTTGTTATATCTCTTTATGATAATGTTTGAGTTGTAAAACACATTGTACCTTAGTTTAATCATTTGTCTGTAGTTTTACCAAAATATTACGTCACATAAACTTTGGTGTCTGTATTTTTCACATTTTCTTTTTCGGATTATGACTCTCAACAATTTACATGACACAACTTTCGAATTGTCTTGATTCTGTTTCCCCATCCAAGAAACCTATATATGGGTTAAAACAATTACCACATTTATATTCAATCTTTGTTTACTGAATGAACTTAAACTTCAGCTTTCTACTCCTTTAAACTTCATCTCGATCTTGGTACCAACTCTAAGAAGGTTATGTTTGCAATTTAAGTTATAAGTTTGTGAGAAGATGTTAACACAGGCACTCATGTAGTTTTATACTATGTAATTAGTGTCACATGTGGGTAACCCTAATGTTGTATTCTTTTTATAGGCAAAGGGTATGAAATATAATCACATTGCATCTCTCTCACTCTCCGACTTGAATCCATTATTTCTTCACCAAAAAGAAAAAAAAAACAAAACGCATTTCATACTTGGGAAGTGAATTCTTAAGAACGCAGAACAAAACTTCAATCCCACGGCTGTCAGAGAGGGAGAGAGAGAGAGACGGGGGGAACATGACAGTGAACGATGCGGAAATGAAAAATCTAGTCAGCAATCACTTTTGGTGGGCTCCATTTCTGGACCTGACGACCCTCTGATCGTCACCACACAGTTCCGGAGATCCCCAGGAACTCAAGGAGTTCATCGGAGAGAAACTTAGAGAGAGAGAGAGAGAGAGAGAGAGTTAATGGAGAGAGAGAAGGGCGAAGTAATGTGATGCTCAAACATTTCGTGAACGGAGTTGACAGAAAACCCATGTCTTAAATATTTTTCTCACGTTAATATTCCCATTTTTTAAATAAAATCCAGCACTTGCAATAAATAGATTTTATAGAGAGAGAGAAAGAAAAACATGAGTTTAGAGAGAGACGCACAAGTCTTCAATGAATAAGAGTTATTCAATACATTTGGTGCTTATATCATAAAAAACATGCCCTAAACTCTTCTTCTTCCTTTGAAATTCCACCCAAACTACCCAATATCATTGAAAAATCAAAGTGTTTTAAAGAGTTGAAGTTATGGGAGAAAAGGGTGGAGTTAAGAGAGAGAGAGAGAGAGAGAAGATGGAGAGAGAGAGAGAGAGAGACAGTGATTATATCTCATTTATACATACATATCCAAATCACTCCACATATTTTCTTCATCATCGTCTATCAATTTTCTCATTTACCATTCTCAACCACTCTCTCTCTCTCTCTCTCTCTCTCTCTCGTTCATAGCTCGATAATTCCTAACGTGACTCGCTTCACTCTTTGAGAATTTGACAGTACAAAGTACTAAACTTTTAAAACCAAATAAATTAAAATATTGGGTTTAGCATCTGTTCATCTTCCATTTTTGTCTTTTATAATTTAATGGAATATCGCGAACAACCAGATTGATCTCTCCAATATTGGGGCTACTCACAAGAAAATAAATAAATAAATAAATAAAAATTAATATTTCTACTCGGGTGTTCAAGCAATCTATTCCTAGCTTTCGCAGGAGAAGCTTTGCCTTCACACATAGGGCTCACCTACAAATTCAGAAGTTAGCTTTTTCTAAGCTGCTGTTACCCTTTTTTTCTTTAAAATATTTAATTACACTTTCTAAATATAGTACGTTAATTTAATTATTCTGTTCGTGAATTTAAGTTATAATCTAAATTAGGTTCAAAAATGTTTTTTAAATGTATTTAATCTTCTAAAAATAATATATTTTTTTCCCTTCAAGAAGTCACCATTTTCCAACGAAGAAAAAAAAGAGACAATAGTTGATGGTGATAGTTCAGTCCCTTTCACCTTGTTCTCTCTCTTCTTTACTCCTTTCTCATGCCCTTCATGGTCTTCTCTCTCTTCGTCTAGGTGTTTTTCTCTCCCAATCATCTTGTCTATCTGCCCATTTCTCTGCACTTTTCAAGACTAATTCGTTCTGAAGCTTGGAAGAGAGAGAGAGAGGTAAGAATGAAAAATGGTGGGCAGTTCATCAGATAATTTCACAGAACAAGAGACGAGTTACGGCATGAATTTAACACCAGATGATGATCTTCTTAGTGTTTTTCAAAGCTTAGAAGATGTCGGAGAATTTCCAATTATAGACGACGACGCCATCGCCATTCGTGCTAGTTTTAAAGAATTTGAAGAAACAGCGTGGCGGTCATATCATCGAAACGCATCGTCTGCCGTTACTGTGCAGCAGGTCAGTTTAGAGAGAGAAACTGAGCTTGAAACCTCGCTAGAAAGAAAGAGGTGGATCTTGAAGCACAGTCGACAAAATCAGCCTTCTTGTTCTCGGGAAACCAACACAAATGGAGATCGAAAGAGGTCTCACATAGCAGTGGAGAGGAACAGACGAAAACAGATGAACGATCATCTGTCTGTGTTGAAGTCTCTTCTGCCTTCTTTCTATGTCCAGAAGGTTCTTCCTACAACTGTTTTATTTCTTTTTATTTTCAACTCTATGAAATTGAAATTGGCTACAAATAAACTAATCCAAATCCATTTTCATGTTACGTCTGATCCCACTTGTTTTATGCTGTCACGCTCTTATCGTATAGTGTGTCTACTGCTCATGGAGAAAAGTCCCCAACTTAGATATGTTTGGGAAGATATAAAAATAAACAGTTTTTTTTTTAAAAACACTTTTAAATTTCGCTTGAAAAACATGGTGGTTTTACATAATTGTTTTTGGAGAAAATGGTTTTTAAAAACACCATTTGATACCTTGTTATCAATTGGATATATTCGTAGAACAAAAATATAATATTTTTCCAGGAGTTCGTCGCAGTAACATCATCACTATTTTATAACTTTGTAATAGTTTTCTAGATTTTATAATTTGTCGTACATAAACTCTTTCGTGTAATTTAATTTATAATTTATAAATTATGTTTTTCTGTCTGTGCAGGGAGATCAAGCTTCCATTGTAGGAGGTGTAGTGAGTTACATCAACGAGTTAGAGCAAATTTTAAAAACTCTAGAGGGGAAGAAGAAGAGAAAGATTTGCAGTAAAGAGAGTTTCTTAAACCCTAGTTCTAGAGCCTCGCCATTGCTAAGTCCAAGGACCCCGCAAAAGAACAGTAGCTCATATCAGCTGCCATGGCTGCACAAAGCTCCAGGCTATGTCTTTTCTGATCCTTGCAATCTGGCTAATTCAGTCGACCCATCTCCTTCTTCCTCCTCCTCTACCAGCTGTTCATTTGTTGATGGCTGCAATGAGCTTTTTGCTGCTACCTCTAAGTCTGCTCTGGCTGAAGTTGAAGTGAGATTTACAGGTCCTAATTTGCTTTTGAAGACTGTTTCTGCTTCTCGTTTTCCTGGTCAAGTTTTGAAAATAATGGCTGCCATTGAAGACCTCTCACTGGAAATTCTTCACTTGACCATTTCTACCAATGACGACACTACGGTGCATACCTTCACCATTAAGGTAAAACTTTTCACTCGTCGTTTGCATAACTATGCATTAAATTCTTAAGTGGGAGATTATTATAAATCTATGAATTCAGTGAAGAGTAATGATTGGGTGTTTTCATTTTGGTTTAAATTTTACAGATTGGAATTGAATGCAAAATTAGTGCTGAGGAACTGGCTTACAACATCCAGCATACATTCTGCTAACCCCAACTCCATTAAAGAAATGGCTCACTCTCTCTCTCTCTCTCTCTCTCTCTCTCTCTCTCTCTCTCTCTCTCTCCCATAATGAAAAAGAAGAGGGTGAGTGGAGTTTAACCCGGGAGGGCAGGCATGATTAGGTTGTATTAGCAAATGAAATTGTAGAATCTTTTGCCAAGTACATTAACGCAAATTTAGATCAACCGTGATTATTCTTTTACATTGAGCCTCTTCGACGTCTCCCTGGGAACTTAAAATTTTCTTATTTGATTGTGAGAACTCAATGTATACTGGTAGGAACGTACTATCTCATATCGTTTAAGAAAGTAGAAAGTGAATGATTTACGAGTAAAGTCATCTTTCATCCTTACTTTCAACAGGATTTGAGTAACGTAATAAACAAATACGCGTAGAATTTGACGCAAAACAAACAGTTTTGTACTAGAAACACCGAGACTCCACGCCTACCCTGGACTAGCAATATCATTTTTAATAACTATTCAAAACTATAATAGAAAATAGATGATTCCAATGCAAAGTCAAATTATGATAAAATAACTTAAAATTATTATAAATCTATGAATATTTAAACCAAAAAAAAAAAAAAAAAAAAAAAAGTAGAGTTGGGTTGAAAGTAGGTGTTGCTAATTTATTTTACAATTTTAATATTGTCTGAAGAAAGTTTCTTTTTCTGACCTAAATTTTAAATTTAGGACCAACTTAGAATGTTTCATAATTTGTTGTTTTTTTTTTCAGGGTTTCATAGACATTCTCATTGTCTCCTACTCTAGATTGTACCATTCTTATTCAAATTAGTTTCTCTTTATTCATCCCATATTTACATAAATAAATAAATAAATAAATAAATTTTTATTTTTTTGCGGTTACATGAAAAATAACACATTCGGAATGTCACACATTGGAATAGTTTATCGTCACAAATTATAAATGTACACATACTATAAGATGTTGTCGAGTACATACGGTGTTACCACACATACTACAAACTACTCTTTAGTCAAAAGTATTGAAACCCTAAAAGCAGCAAAGCCTAGAAGAGACAGTGAAATGAGTGAGCTACTAAATTATTTTTTGGGCCCGAATATCTGAAATCTTAATTATAATTGACAGTTTTATTATATATTAATTTGTCTCTGAAAAAGAAGGACCACCTCCTTTTATTTCTTTCTAATTAATTGCACACTTTTTTTTTTTTTTTTTAATTTAGAAAAATAAAGATTATTTATTTGGGTTTTCCTTGTGTATTTTAACACAATAATACAATACTTTTTGCATGTTTAATTATTTTTCAAATAAATAAAAAAAATGTCACATTTTCATTGGCATCGTGACTGTATATTTAATCAATTTGATTAATTTCTTGGTTCGACTTAACTGAGTTTGATTTTTTTAAAACTCAATCGTCATGGACCTCTTTCCTCTCGATCGCATTAGCTCAACGTTCATACACTTCCACGCAATTATTTATTAAAATTATGAAGAATCGAGGAAAATAAATCTGCTCTCAGAAAAGAAATGTAACAAAATTAAGAGCATATTATGTCAACACCTACAAATTAAATGGTCAAGAAAAAGGAATTTATTTCCTTAATTGATTTATCAGTTTATCAATTTTTAATTATGATAATAGGCAACTAACATATGGTTAGTCTAATGATAGCAAACCCGGGGGCTTACGTTCGACTCGTTAATGTAGCGAGCCGAGCTCAAATCGACCTACTACAGTGACGGATCGAGCATGACATGAAAAATTCTACAAAATTTTTATCAAGGAATTGATAAAGTAAATAATGTATGTTTTCAAATCCTACGATAATTTGAAGCATTGAGAATGCAAGAATTTGAGTCCATAGCAGATTTCTTTTCGAGAGTTTTGACAATCGTAAACCAAATGAAGAGATATGAAGAAAGAAAAAAAGATATTTGTGTTAATGAAAAGAATCGAAGAGTAGACAATGTTTCAAAATAAATGGACAAAGAGTTCAGTTGTATTGTGGATACAAGTTGACAAATTAAATGTCACCTTCTCTCAACGGAGAAGAATCAAATATCTTTACTTAGTTAATCCATAACTTTAATATTCTCCCTAAAGATGGAGAAAGAATTTTAATCTTTATCTATTGTAATTGCTAGAAATTTTTTTTTCCCTTTTCGTGAGAATGTTACGAAATAAAAAAGGGGGAAATTTTATTTTTCCCCTCATTTAATAGAGCCCTCATCATCACTATTCCTATTGCCTCTCATTTCTATCTTGTCTTGACCCATAAGAGAGCCTAACAAAACGTCAAGTCGGGCGACCCGATCCTCGAAGAGAATTTAATCACTCAGTCCAAAACGTACTTCACAGCGAAACGTTTCAACTTTAATCAAAAGTCAAGATCCACACAATGAATATAAATATAATAGTATGATAAAGTAAAACAGTTTAATAAAGGGTACAAGAGAAGTGTAAGAGGATGCAATTTCTTTTATTGGAATGACAAACCATTAGTAGAGAGACAGTAGAATGTGCTTAACATTTTACAATTTAAACTCGAAGAAGTTGAAGCAAGAGTTGAAGAAGCTGAATCAAGACTCGAAGAAGCTAAATCAAAAAATGCACAGCGGAAAAGAAAGCTTCTTGGAAAATCTTTGTGTAAATTCCCTTTTTATCCCTTTACCACTCTTTCAAATCCATTTTTAACGTTTTACAAGTATTTACACCTAAATCATCCATTAATTATCTCACCCCTAAATCCTCCTTGTTCTTTTTAATTGCAATCCATCTTAAATCTCTCGTAAATTTCATACACACCATTAAATCACTCGGTAAAATTTTGAGGTATTACATAAATGATTTTTTTTTTTTATTGAGACTGAGTTTGGTAACTTAGAACTTATAAATTTTTTTTGAATGGTCACGTGTGTGACCTAACTTTGTATAGACGCTTCAGTACTTTGATAAAATGAATGTAGATGTATAATTACATGATGCATAAACTGCTTGGATTATAGAAATTGTATCTGTTTAATTGTCTAGTGGAGAATATTGAATTGTATAGATAAATCTTATTTTAAGATGTCAGGTACAGAAGAACGAGGTTTAGATAAAAATAAAAACTTATCCATGCATATTAAAAACTCGAACTTCTATTTCCTACATCGGGAATCCTATTAGTTGAGGCTTGTCGAGTCCTAATAGAAAATGTGTCCATCTTCTTCTCTGCAAAACAAAAGAGAAACAATTATGTTTTTCATAAAAACCGAATCACAAAACAGGAAACAAAATGCAACAGAAAATAACCTAAAACAGTGCACTAAGCAGTTTACAAATCCTAAACAGAGAAACTTCATAATTCAACTCCAATCAATCTAAAATTTTATCGAAAGTTAGTTAATATTATAAGATACATGCTGCCAAAATTTGAAAATCAAATTCATTAAGAGCAGAGAATTATTTAATCAAAACGGAGGCATAAACACTTAAAAATTCTGAAATTTTCAAACAAGAATTTCAAACCCGAACATCCTAAAACTTCTAAACAGAACATGGGCTAATTTGGACAGCAAACTAACACAACAAACTCTCCTAAACATGAGATATCTAAACAATAAAATAAAACTTGAAAACACAGGTTAAACAAATTTGGAAACTCAAACAAGACCAGAAAAAAAAAAAAAGACAACCTAAAACAAAAAAGATCATGCAGTAGTCAAGCTTCAACAAAATAATTAAGTTCAATGCAATATTCTTATAGGTTCTGTAAACTTGAAATAGACATGCAAATGATGAATAGAAAACCAAAACAAAATTTAAATAAACATAGAATAGAAAATGACAATCTAAACAGACTCAAAGAACAACAATTCAACAATACAAATAACATGATTAATGATTTGAAATAATAAACCAGATTGCTCTCCATATTCTAGGACCCAACATCTTCCATCTATCTCTATTTTGATTTTCTTTCAAAGTCATTTAAATTTAACTCTTTTTAAAACCTTCCATTCATAAAAAAAAAAAATACTAATTGAAATCGAAAATTATGAAAACAATTTCACCAATTAACATTAAATGCAATTTAGTTAAACATTGCATTTTAAAATCACTGTCAAATAAAAATCTATTGTATAATTTAATATTCAGTGATATTTGTGAAAAACAAAAAATGCAATCAATTGTCAACCTAATATGTACAACTATAAAACATCCCTACAGTTTCTCGGGTTTTCACCGGCCAGATTGTAGTACCCCGAGCTTGCTATCCTCGCGAGGTTTAGAAACTTTCAATCCAATGAGAACGATAATTTGTAAGGCTCTTACTCCTTTTCCCGTAGTTATACATATTGTGCACATCAAGAGGCATGTTCAATCTTACAAGTGATTGTCACTTCCTCTTCCTCTGTTAATGATTCAAAATTTATTGTAAAGTCAATGAAATGTTTATTTAAAAAAAACATCATGTAATTCATTCATAAAACCAAATTTAAGAATGGTTGTTCGTAATAATCATTTGGTTTAAAACTTTCAAACCATACTTTGAGCTAGAAACATTACTTAAAACGCAATGTTTTAACTAAAACTCGTTTATTCACAAAACAAAACACTTTCTAACTACCCAATAGCTTGCTAAGCATTTCTGAGTGTTTCGTTCAACACACACAACATCCTGTCATTAATACTTCAATTTTTCAATCCAACAGTTTTAAAATTTAAACAAATCCCAACATCAATAATCTATCCCCACCTAATTCATGAAATAAAACTAAATTAAATATTTTAAGTGTAAGTTTCACTTACTGAAATTGTCGATTCCTCTTCTTTACCCAAAATCTCCACCAACTCAATGAGTCTTCCACCAAAACGCTCCTCTCAACGAACTGAACAATTTATCGTAAAGGATGGATTGCTATATCCTATGTTTTTCCTTCTTTTTTTCCATTCTCTCTCACTTTCTTTTTCTGTCACCCTTACTCTTCTCTCTCTCTCTTTGGAACCTTCTCTCTCTCCGTAAAACATCCAACATGAAAATGGCTTATGAATGCCACATAACCCACCTTTGTTAAATAGTAATTAATGATTTATCTTTGGCAAATAACCATTTTACCCTTCAACTTTTTGGTTTATTTCCATAAAACCATACTTAATTATTCACCAATTTTCATTAATTTAATCTAATCACACTTAATTTAATCTTAATCATTTTTTTTTAAATCAAAATTTAATTTATCTTTCATCAATACCACTTTTTTAACCTTAATTTATATATTATTTACAAATGTACATCCCCAAAATTACATTTTAAATTTTCAAAATGTTCAAACTATTACATAAACGCTGCCAGGATTATGGGCAAAATCAGAGTGAGGAAGGATAATTTACTGAAACAACACAGAAAAATAGTACCGTAGAGTGGGAAGAGAGCGAGGGAAGGAGAGAGCAAGCGAGCGAGGATGAAGGGGAGAGATTTCACCGTCAATGGAGGTCTTCGCCAATGTGGGGCAGGGGCGCACATCACACGTTGCACGTAGCTGCGGGTCGATGAAATGACATTGATAGCCGATGAAAAGAGAAGCGAGAGTTAAAGGTGAAGTAGACGATTCAAAATAGACACAGGGCAGAGACATATCGGGTAGTAAAATAGCGCACATGACAAAAACGTGTCATTTTAACGGAAAATGGCACAGTAGGGGGTGAATTGTCTATTATCCATACATTACGATTGTGTTTTGCTATTATCGAAGTTCACGGTGAAAATTACCATTTTCACCCTAATTTGGGTGCGAAATTGCACTTTACCCTAAAATAAAATAGGAAAGTGTCTCATCTTCAAAAGAAAAATTTTCAAAATATAAACGTAAAATAAATAGATAACAATGTCTATCAGTCCTATTTCGTCGACTAAAGATTTCCCTATTTGAAACCTGAAAGGAGAGAATCGTCAAAATGAGTCAACTAAACTCAATATTAATAAAATTTTACATTCAACGTTTATGTTAAGAATAAAAAGTGAGCATGCCAAATATAAAATATTGTATAAAACCGAGTAGAAAATGTTTATTAGTGTCGTAATAAATAAAGTAGGTCACTATTGAATAACATAAAAATTTATGTAAAAATGGAGTCCATCAAGGGTTCTAAACACACTATTTCATAGGTGTTGACTCCTAAAAAGAGTTATCTTTATATCTGTAATATACATTAAAGTTGGTCAGTTCTTAAGTAATATCTATGCAAATTCGTACAAAAGCCGCAACATTTATTGCAGCATCGGCGCAGTATTTATTTTTAATAACATATTGGGAAAAAAAGTATAGCCAAGAGGAAATCTAAAGTAAATTATTTTAAAAGAGAGAAAAATAGAGGATATGGAGGAGTGAGGAAATTCAAAAAAATGAAGGAAATTAAAGAGAAGAAAATGAGAGAAACGCGGGATGAAGATGAGAAATGAAGAGAGACCATCAGGCAAGTAGCGGCGAATTCTTCTTGCTTCTTTTATCGTTGTTTATAATTTTAATTCTTATTATTTTTCTATGTTTTAATATGACGAACATAAATTGATTCTCTTTTAGTTGGTTGAGAAAGAAAGTATCTGTAAGTATTTCAATGTGAATGTTTAGTCTTGTTTTACATTTTTTCTTTGAATAAGTTTTTATGTTATTACATTGTTGTAATTAGACTTGGGTCGATGGACAAAATATAAAACACACATATTTATCTTATCGGTGGATAGTTAATTATATTAAATCCATTTATTCTATTTTCAATCATAAATGTATATTTCTTTGTTTATTGTGTAAATCAACTAAATCTAAAAATCGATAACTTTATCTTATTTTATATTACTTGTGTACGATACGTATATTTGCGTGTATATTTTGTCAGCAATAGGCATAAACAATAACAAATGCGAGAGTCAACTATAACAAAGTTATGAATAACTTTGATCAAGTTTAAAGTTTTGCACTCAAAAACACAATCGAAAAAGTTGTCTCATATACTCAATTTTACTCGCAAACAAATTCTCCAATAATAAAAACAAGACCTTCACAAGGGTCAATTAAATTTTGTTCATATGAATGAGTTAATTAGTAAAATATGTATGTTCAATAAAGATATGTTTAGTGAAAAAATAAAACGCAACATGACAGAACATGTCATATAATACGAGAACACGTCTTGAAAAAGATTTGTAAACCCGTATGTTGACAGGTGTATACCATTATATTGTCGAAAATCCACATATCCAAAGAAATCCGGTAAATCCATCAAACCTCATTACTTGTAATTGTGCCATGATCAATAGCTTCTCAAACTCTCAAAATGTATGTTGGAACCCAAAATTGGAGCGGTGGATTGTCAAGAATGGTGACCAAAAGATCTAACTGGGATATGAATGATTAAAATGTTCAATATCAAAAAACACATCAGGAGTTGCTCCTCCGTCAAAAATCCAACATGCTGAATTTGATTGTGATCATTTGAATACGAAGAAATTACCTATAAAATTTGAAGTTTGGTCGAGAAGACATCTCACGTATTACCAAGTATTCATCAAAATTGCATATTCTTCCATTTTTCCAAGACTTGACAGAGACCAAAAACAGAACTAAATCAAAGAAGCAGCTGCTTCTGTCGTGTTGATCAAAGGAAAGCTGTGGAGTTACTGGAAGAAACCGGAGTTATCGAATCTGAAACTCGAATCCAACTTACTCTGATCCACGAAAGAAGACTCAATGGCCATTGTTCGAGATTGACTCGATGAAGTTGCTGGTGAAACTACTTTCGAAAGCTCGGACTCGTCGTGAAATCTCGAGCAAGAATTCTTCTCCGGCGCCCCAAACACGAAAGAGAAATCCCCGGAGAATTTGTCGTCGATACGATCTTCCGCAATGGCATAAGAAGAAGCGAAATGAATCGATTTCTGCGCGTTCGTGTCATCACCCACTATCTTGAGAGATTCCATGAGCTGATTTTGATCAGACAGGTTGAAGGAGGGCTTAGAATCTTCATCCTCCGGCAGAGAACAGAAGGGAAGGATCGGAGAATTGGAGATCTGATTGCACGTGTGATGTCCCCGGTAAGTTATTTCGAAGATGGTAGGATCTTCGTCTGATCGTTGAACTTGCTTTGCGGCCAAACAACCCTTCAAGTTCCTGTATGAGCATCTGTAGTAGCTTCTGCAATAACACGTAATAAACTAATATTTCAATTTTAATAAACTAATAAAAAGTGAATGTTTATGTGAGCGAGGGTCATAACCCTGTTTGTCTGCCTAGAAAATGAGACGAACTTTCCAGGAAAATGAGTCTAACCTCGGATAATTTGCACCCAGGATGTCTTTCTGTCCATATTTTCTCCATGTAAAATCATCATCAAGAGGCCCTTCGACTCCCAGTCCTGGACTTACGCTCACTTTCCTACTCCATACTTGTAAATTGTTCCTGAAATTACAGATTATGATACATTTTTAGAAAACCTAAAGTTCTTCACATTTAAGGTCTACCTCTTTTTAGAGCCATTTTTGTGATCTGGATCTCTGAACTCAAAATCCGAGTCTTCACTTCTTGGGCTTTCCTTGAAATTAGGAGATGGAGAGTCTAGTAAATTAATCCCAACGCTTGGGAACTGTGGGTGATCTGTCGTTGTTGTGCTGCAACTGAGCAGAGAAAGAGATGTCTTGTATGAACTTAGAATCTTCTGAACCAAAAATTCTCGCACTTCTTTTGACGAAGACGACGCGTTTAGGTGAACTTGCAGCTGCCTTGTGAAATCCCTTCCTTGTTCAAGCTCTTTCATTAGATTCTTCTGCTCCGTCACTCCCATTTCCGCCATTGATGCTCTGAAATAAAACTTGAAAGGCAAAAAAAAAAACCGATTTTTTCAGGAGCAAGTTTGTTGTACGAACATGAGCATATAGCGAAGCAAAGTTTCTCAGAGAAGAAAATAACAAAAGGGTTAGCTCAAACAGATCCAAAACCCAATAATATTCATGAAAAATACAAGATCAAAATCTTGACTAAACCTAAGAAACGAAGTTCATGAAGAGATTGAGAGGAGAATGATTGGCATTTAAAAAGAACTTCGTTTGGATACTAGAAAATGAGGGAAAGAGAGGCGACAGACACTTACGAACCCATTTTGACAAGTCAATTTGCAGACCACTTCAATAAAAACGAATTCCCATTGAAATGAAGACTCTCTCTCTCTCTCTCTCTCTCTCTCTCTCTGGTTTGGTGAGGTTAGTTCACATAGACCGGCAGAGAAGAAGTCGGATTAAGAGAATATTCAAACTTAAGCTCTACGCGTAGTCATCACTGTTATTGACTTTCCACTTTCCAGTCTTCCACTGACATAAATGGAGAGAGAGAGAGAGGACGACGAACTGACATTAATCTCAAACAATTTGCTTACGTAATCCAGTGACCATTTTATTTTTCCAATAAAATATAATAATTATTTATAATTTAATTACGAGAATTAATTACGTTATAATTTCTTAATAGAGGGAATGTTATAATAAGTCCACTAGGTTTCGCCATATCGGTCTCAACGAAGTTGATTAATTAAATTAGTGTTAAAGAAATAATTAAGAATTTGGAAGCTGTGTTATGTGGCAAGCATGTGTTGAAAAGTTGATTATAATAGAATAGGTGTGCATGTGACATGTCCTACTTTGTTGCCGTGTTACATGCAACGGCCTTTAACTTTACCAAACTGGTTTTCGATTTGGTTTATTTGAATATACCCGTCATTTATTTAAACTTTATAAAGTTTGTCGAGGAATACTTAAAACCCCATGTTTAACCCATTTTGTAGCCCCTACACTCTTAGATATTGAGCTCATAAGCTCGTCTTGGACAAAGCTAAACGAGCGAGCTAATATAACTCTTTCTTCGATCGACTTGGTGACTAATTAAGTTTTTTAGGCTCTTCGACTTATTGAGTTCGTCGAACTACAAGTTTTTCAAGAATGACTTGACGATTAAGTCTGTTTAACACCTCTAATAATTATTATGTTTTATTCATTTATTTGTATTTATTTATAATGTATTAATTAATGATATTTTTTCTAATTTCTTAATATTGGAGAAATAAGAGTAAATTTTGAAAATGGGGACCCGTCGATTTTAAAAATCTTAAAAAGAAAAGAGTTCATAAGGACTTGGAGTGCAGCAGATGAAGTTAGAGATATTTAACGAGCAGGCTAGCTCGCCAATTGACCGGCTTGACTCGTTATATTAGCAAGCTGAGTCTGACCAAAACGATCTCCAAACGAGCTAGTTAACGAATAAACTCATTTACTCAATGGGCCAAAATGGCAAAAGGATCGCATGAGCAACCTAAAACAAGAGATTTAGGCAGGGGTGGGAATTGCTTCCTTGGCAAATGAAAGAATCATCGACGACATTGCATCGATATAGAAAGAGAGGAAAGATGAGAAGGCGAAAAAAATCAGCAAACTTAGGCCGGAGATTTGGGTGGGGGTGGGAATCGCTTCATCAGCCGAGGAAAACATCTACCATAGTCGACAGAGTGGGGGGAGATAAAAGAAAAGACGCAGGAGAAGAAAAATCAAACATGGATTGAAAAGTAAAGGAAGAAATGATGGGACGACCGTGAAATTTGTCTTGTCTTCCTTGCGCAGGAATGATGAAATTTCAAATGATTCAAAGAAAAGAAAATCATCCTCTCCCTTTTAAGAATTGGTAAGATTTTATTTCTATTTTATCGATTAACATTTTAACCTTTTATTAAATATTTTTGTCAACTATCATTTTTACTTTTTCTTTTTCTTTTTTTTTTTTTATTTTATCTACATCTTATCTTATCTTTTATAAATTTTTTATATTTCTTTTAATGCATTTTATTTTTATGTCTATCTTATTTAATTTCTTTTAATGAATTTATGTAATCTTACTTAAATTAATAAGTAAGTGACACAATTTGAACGGTCAACGTCTTTATTGCGTCCATCTCACGAGTGTTCGGTTGCTTTTTCAGAATCTGTCGCTCAATTAGACATTGATCGTTATTTAGTACTAACTTCTCCAATAGAGTAAATGCTTTTACTTCGGTCTTTTGGAGGAGTGAACCACCGGCAGCTGCATTGACTAGAGTACTCGTGGAAGATGATAAACCGATAAATGATGTTTGGATTTGCATTCAAATATGGCAAACTATGTTGAGGGCATTTTCGTAATAATTTTTTAAAATGGACTCAAGATTCATATAACATCTCGCCGTTGAATTTGGTGAAGTTCACAATTTCACTATAATACTTAGCAGTCTTTTCAAAGGAGAAGAATTTAGATAAAAATTTGTGGCATAATTTAGCCCATGTTGTTATGGAATTACCCGGCAACGAATTTAACCAACTTTTTGCACAATATCTTAATGAAAATGAAAACAGTTTTAATCTAATAACATCATCTGAAACATTATAAAATTTAAAAGTATCACATAGCTCTACAAAATTGGCAATATGATCCTTTGGGTCTTCAATTGGCAAGCCACTAAATTGCAACTGTTGAATTATATGAATAGTTTCCGGCTTGATCTCAAAATTGTGGTCTATAATCGGCAGTTTACGAATCCCAGATTAGATATCGACCACATATGGCATCACATAATAGAGTAATGTTCGTGTCTCAACTTTGTCAATTCGGTCAATATCTATGACTGCTTTCCTTGTTTCCTTTTGATTCTTACAACAAATTCGTTCAATTTCTGGATCAATTGAAATGATGTTGACAGTACTTAGTTTTCACATACACTAAAGAAAATAAAAACAAAATAAAATAAATATAAATATAAATAAATAAAATAAAAATAAAAAATAAAATAAAATAAACAAGTTAAATAATTAAATTCAAATATAACCTAAAATTATTTACGTTAATAATAACAAATAAACAGTATCTGGCAACGGTGCCAAAAACTTGTTGCGAAAAATGCTAACACAAGTGAACGTGTCGCAAAAGTATTAAAGCACGTAAACACGAGTCAATCCCACGAGAATTACCTTTACAATTTATTAAACAAAATTAATTTCAATTTAATTTTAATAATAATATTTTGATAATTTTTATTTAAAATAAAGCAACATAACAAATTAACTAAATTAAATAACAGAAATATTAACTAAAGTTGTAAAAATTAATATGAGAAAACTCTATGGTTTACAATTTCATCTAAATTAATCACATTCAGTATTACTAATTTAATTCATTAATATCTATTTCTATGTGTTGATGGTAATTTCACTAACGTATTTATCAATCTCTCTCAAATAATGACAAACTTATTCAATTAATGGATTATTACCTCTCGGTTTCTAACTTTAATAATTAATTGAATACATTAGGAACGAGAAATCAAAGTACCACATAAACGTCCTAGCTATCTCTAGTTTAAAATGCTTTTCATGGTAAATTATTCATTGCACGATTATTTATCTATTCTCGATATCAAAATAATCCTACGAATATGTTACTCAACAAATTATTGAAATAGAATATTAATAAACTGAATTAAAGAAAATATTAAACGTTCTCAATTCAACTACATCGTAGCCCTAGAAAATAGAGTTAGTTCATGATAAAGTAATGAACAACAACGATAATAATAGAGTTCATAGTTTCAAAGAATAAGAAGAAGAAGAAGTAAGAAAACTATGCTGAATTCCAGATCCCAAAGCTCTCACTTCGTTTTGATTTTCATCTTCAGCTTTCAGCCTCCTCTCTGAGATCTTTTTTAAGCCCTAGACGACCCTTTAGCGATCCTCTCAAAGCTATCTCTAACCCTGGTTTTATAACCTAGATCTGAATTACGTATCATGGTCCACAATCAACGGGTAAGATTA
The DNA here is from genome assembly GCA_022433055.1 of Begonia peltatifolia. NCBI lineage: Eukaryota > Viridiplantae > Streptophyta > Magnoliopsida > Cucurbitales > Begoniaceae > Begonia > Begonia peltatifolia. The sequence continues at coordinate 3,210,409 of CM039519.1, read as the reverse complement.
AAACAATGATCAACGGGTGATATTAAAATCTAAAATTTTTTTTTTTTATTCAGCGACATCCATTCTGGTTTGCCTTCTCAATTTATCTACCAAATCATTCAATCTTCTTCGTTGATATTCTAACCTGCTATATTGCGTTTTTGTTTGCACACTTACATCAAAAACGTCAAATTCTCTCAAACACTTGAGAAAAACTTATCGAATCGAGTATAAAAGAGTACAAAATACACACTTATCAAAAAATTCAGTGATTTTAATAGTTTAAATGAGTTAATACTCAATTTGTTATTGGAATCATTGGGTCTTTATTGTAAAATCTAAACTCTTGACTTGGTTTGGTTTAGATTCTCGGATCTCAATCGAGGTATTATGTGGATGACAATCTTTGAGTGTTAATCATCATGAGAAATGGAGGGGACAACAAGGGTAGGTCGTGACTTAAACTTATTCTCAATATTTCCATTTGGATCTAGGATTTTGGTTAAAGTTTGGAAATTTTTGTTCAAAATGTCATGTTGATGCATGATGTTAAGTTGAATTGTGTTTCGATATATTTTTGAATTATTTAGGTCGCAGTAATTAGAGAACATTAGAGTTTTTTGAGATTCCATGGTGGTTCCTCAACGTATTGGTCGACTGAGGCGTAAGTCTGGATTAGACATTTGGCATATTCGACCGGACCATTTCGGTCAACAGGGCACTCCCCGAGTTGACCAAAATATGTTTAAATGTTAGATCTATGTGAGATTACTTTTGTAAGGTTTGGAGTTGATTTCTATCTTAATTATGAGTTCTAACAATCGTTTTGAAAATTTGATAAGACTTCTAATAATGGTATGATGTCAGGTATCATGATTGACGAGTTAAATTGATTAGACTAGTTGGGGTGTTGGATTTGTATTACACTCGTTTGATATGATAGACTAGTTCGAGGTAAGGGTTTATTTTTGTGCCCAACATCACACAATCTTCTTAAATCTTATTTTGAAACGTAGTATCATATAAAATGATGTGTCTACTTTATGACTCGTCGGTTTTGTTATATTATATATTTATTCTAGACATATTTATTTTGGTCATGTGAACCAAGTTTGATTGACTCATGAAAGATAATGTTTATGTTTTCGTTACGTAAATTCGACCGTTAACGAATATGTTTGTTTGTGTTAACTAGAGTAATGGAGTAGTTAATAGTATTGTGTCCCTGAGCGCAAAACTCTAATCCTGATTAGGGTATTTATTTTTATGTTTTTGTGATCGTTGAGTATCACTGTTGTTATTATATATGTCTATGATATGTTTTGCATAGAGTCTGTGAGTGACTCCATTTTCACTAAGATTTTTTTGTTATACAACAAGAATCTATTTTTATATATGTACCACAATGTAGTAGAATGTTTAAGCGTTTGCCCTATTGTATGTTTCAAACACTTTGTAAAATATTTTATACATGTGTACTCATCACTTTTCTTAGCATATATGTTGAAATGTAAAACTTTGCTCTTACTAAGTTTACTTGATTAAGTGCAAATAAATCTCCTCTTTCAGAAGATAGACAAAGAGAATTAGAACAACTGACTGAAGATTGGGTTTGACGATATTTTTAAACTCTATTTAACGTCTTTAAAATATTTATAGGTGAGGCATTACTTCCAAGTTTAATTCATTTCGTCTTATTAGGGTTGTTTAATAACATAATATTATTTCATTTTGGTTAAATTATTATATTTGAAACTTAAATTCTTACACTATCTTAATGTCGTTGTTAGACTTGTTTGTGTTAGTCCAATTTTCGTTGGACCCTTATTACAATTTATATTTTAGACTTCTGCAGCATTGGTAAAAATAAAGTTAATGATCCGTTCAGTCTATTTTTAGACCGAGTCCTTTCCCGTATTGCTTAGTGTCTCTCGCGAGTTGTGACATTGCTGATGTGTTTATTCATTTTAAATTTTTAGTCAATAATTTATTCAAAAATAAAATTGTCACACTATATTACGATGATGAAGGAGAAATCTCTTACCTATCTTCTTGCTCTTCATGGTATTTCTCATTTGACAAGTTCAAATGTTATGCTTAATGATGTCATCGTTATATTGTTCTAACGGGTTTATCACTTCTTCATCACGCCTCTATATCTTTGACATATTGGTCTTATGCCTTTATTATTGCAGTCTATTTTATCAATCATCTCCTTACTCTGACTTTGCAACTTCTTTCTACTTAAATTAAACTACTTGGTTATTCTCTCAACTACAAGAAATTGCTTTGTTTTGGATATCTTTGTTATATTTTGGCTCCATCCATAGTCCTCGTGAACTTGCACTTTGTTCATCTCTTTGTGTTTTTCTTGGTTATTCTACCATTCAAATGACATATTATATTTTGGCTCCATCCATAGTCCTCATGAACTTGCACCTTGTTAATCTCTGTGTGTTTTTTTTGTTATTCTACCATTCAAATGACATATGATGTCTAGCTTATATGTAATGGTTTGAACCTTAAATATTCTATTACTAATAATATATTTTAGATATTTATTATGAATGATATATAAATATAAGTTATGCAAGTTGTATTAAAGAAATTGTACAAAATCTTTGAGAATGTTATAAATAAAACTGTTTTGTAGCAACACATTTGATTTTAAGTGCAATAAATTTTGCTATGATAATTGAATTATTATGAAATTTAACAGTTTTAAACTAAACATTTAGAGAGAAAAAATAGTTTTGGAATGAAAGAATTTAGATGTGTAGCAAAAGTTATTTATTTTTTAATCTGATTAATGCAATTTAAACTACATTATTTTGGTTAATGACTTTAAACTATGTTTTATAGTGAAAATTTGGAGAAAGTTAAAAAAGAAAAAATGTTTCCAATATTTTATAGTATGTATCCATATAATAATTTTGGACAACCAATAAAGTTAATGTAAGATCGTTTTTACCTAAAAGGGGAGGTGAATTATGTATTTGCTTTCTATTCAATTATATTGATTGTGATTGCTATTAATTTAATTGATTACTCTATATGTATAAACAATGCGATTACGAATTCAGTTTTTCAGATAAATTTAATCTAAAGCAAGTAAGAGAACAGAGAGACAACACCAAATTGTTAACGTGGTTCGGCTAACCTTGTCTACGTCCACGTTTCAAGGTCTCCCCCTTAAAGATTCTTTTCGTCTTTTCCTCGACAACCTTTTATTGAATTTCACGGGCGTCAATCAACTGCCTTTAATAGTAAATTGAAACTCAAACAACACTCTCTCAATAATGTAATATCAAGTTTGTAGTTTGAGAACAGTAGTAGTATTGAAAGAAATGAAAGTTCTTTTAGGTTGAGAGGATTTTTTTTGTTGGTTCCTTTTGTTGTGTTTTTTTCCAAACTTCACTGTTCAATTTATAGTTGTTGTGAATTCTGTCTACGATAGGTCAACTTATATTAAAACTGCTTGACACTTTGTTACTGTTGTGTGTACATAGATAACCGTTGTAAACAAAACAGGTCGACCTCTTTAATGTTTGGTCGACACTTTGTTATTGTTAGGCGTTTATTAGTCGACACCTGTGTATACCCGTCGACACTTGAATTGTTTGTGTTTACACAGGTCAATCCTCATGGTCGACACTTCAATTTTCTCTGAATTCAGCAGTCAACACATGTGTATACCGGTCGACACTTGAATTACTTCTATTTGCACAGGTCGATCCTTGTGGTCGGCACTTCAATCTTCTTTGCATTCAGCGGTCGACTCTTATGCATTTCGATCGACACTTGAATTGCTTCTATTTGTACAAATCCTCGTGGTCGACACTTCAATCTTCTCTGCATTCAGCGGTCGACACTTGTTTATGACGGTCGACACTTGAATTGCTTCTGTTTGTAGAGGTCGATACTCGTGGCCGACATTTCAATTTTCTCTGCATTTAGCGGTTGACACTTGTGTATACCAGTCGACACTTGAGGCACTCTGAGACTATATTTCTTCATTTGTACTACAACAAACTCGATAATGATTTATTAGTACGAAATACCAATTTTCAAAGGCATTTTCAATTAAGAAGCACAACAAGTAATTTACTTCTTATGTTTATTCAATATATTAAACATTATCAACTTATATTGTACTTGAATCTATTTTATTAATCATCATAAAAACATATTAAACTTAAACACATTTTAATAAACATTATAAAAAAAAACATACTAACCTTAAACACATTTTAAGTTAACAATCTCCCCCTTTTGATGATTACAAAATATTGAATAGATTTCACACTCCCCCATATTTTTATTGATTAAATCTTCTCCACAATATCTGAACACTAACAAGCATGTTAAAAGCATCAATTTCCAGAAACACAATTAGAAATTACTAATATTCAGTTATTACAAACATATTCAAAACTAGGTTATCGTCAAATAAGTCAATCGCATACAAGAACAATCACTCATTTGGAGGAATTCTCGGGTTGGCTGAAGAATCTTCCTCATCATACTTTTCATCCCATTAGACTTTAAGATCTTCAATACTTTGATGGATTTTGGTGAACTGGTGGCTTTGTTCAGCTTCCATCCTATCAAGACGAGTGATAATCAAGTTTCGAAAAGTGCTAAGCACAATGCCTATACTGTCTATACTCGTCTCCAAGGTATTAAGCCTCTACTCAGTGTTTGAAGAGTTCTCTTTAGGTATGTTGAAATGAGGTTCAGAAGCTTGGACTGACCCGTGACCACCATCAACTTCTACGTCTATGTGAGATGGTCTAGTACCAGGTACACCAAACTGTTCTTCTTTAAAGATCCATTCACCTTCAACATTTAGGCTTATCTTCATTCGCACAATAGAGCAGGTTATGTAGGTGTCGGTTTTCTTTAGTGGTAATGGGGTTTCGGACCTTGAAATTTGTACGTCTATGCTTCGCAAAATCTTTAATAAGAGAAGATTAAATGGTAGAGATTTTGAGTCGTTGTTGAAGAACTGAAGCATCCGGTTCAAAATTATGTATCCAATATTGAATTGTTATCCTTGATAGATTTTGTACAAAATATAGAGATCCATACCACTAATGTGATCTCTGTGTCCATCCCTAAGTAAGAGATTATACGTGATCATATGGTGAATGAGTCTTGCACACACATTCAGGTCCTTAGCTTTCGACTTCATTGGAAGGGATTGATTTAGATTCTTGACAATCATCCTTAAAAATTCAGAACCTTCACTTGTGCCTATGAAGTCATGATCATTTGCTGACTCGTAATATTTTTCGACACCATTGTTGAATTCACATTCTAAAGTAGCATTTAGTGAGCGGGAGGTTATCTCTATGTGTTTTCCATACACATAACTAACAATTCTAAGAGGTCTCAGAGAAAGTTCCAAATTAGAACATTTTCACCGAATTCTCAAAGTAACGGCTATCACAGTCAAATAATTCATACAATTCAATAACTTTTAATGGCTCTACCAAATTTAAACTATATAACTTCGAGAATTCTACTCTTCTATGCAAAATTAGTAGGTTGAACTGAAAATCACGTTCATACCTCTCAAAAGACTCTTTATTTGTGAATAATAGAGACGGCCACTGTGACAGAGGCTCTTGCTCGGTTTCTTGAGCAGAGTTTTTCAATCTATTTCGGCAAAAGACGAGTTTGCTACGTGAGGATGATGCCGTTGGAGGTTTAGAGGAGAGAGAGGACAATTTCTAGAAGAAATGGGACGCAAAATTTTGAGATTTTGGAAGAAATAAGAAAGGGACGCGCGATGAGGGTTTCGGCCGACCAGATATATTTATAGAATCAAACAAAGGTCGACCAGTTTTAATAGCGGTAGACACTTTCTTCGTAAACTGAGTGACTTTGAGAGACTAAGGTGTCGATCGGTATTAGTATAGGTCGACACTTCTGTCGAATACAAATGAAACATAGAGTTTGAGCTGTCGACTGATTCCAGTAGTGGTCGACACTTCCTGAATGATATTCGAATTTCATTACTTAGAGCCAACCGAACACGAATAGCATTAAAGGTCTTCTCATATAAGGGTTTAGTAAAGATATCGGCTAATTGATCGGAAGAATTTACGAAATCCAAAGTGATATCTCCCTTTTGCACATGATCCCATATAAAATGATATCGGATTTCAATTTGTTTGGTTCTTGAGTGTTGGATAGGATTCTTGGAAATGTTAATGGCACTAATATTATCACATCTAATCGGTATCCTATCATAGAATAGGTTGTAGTCCTTTAACGTTTGCTTCATCAAAAGTATTTGAGCACAACAACTTCCAGTGGCAATATGTTCACTTTCGATCGTTGAAAATGCTACGGAATTTTGTTTCTTTGATTACCACGACACGATAGATTCACCTAGAAATTGACATGTACCACTAGTGCTTTTTCTATCTACAAGACTTCTGGCATAATAATAATCGGAATAGCTTATTAAATCAAAAGATGTATCCTTTGGATACCATAATCCTAAATCATAGGTGTCACTTAGATATTTGAACATGTTCTTCTGCATTTAAGTGGGATTCTTTATGAAATGCTTGAAACCTAGCATATAAGCATACACTAAATAGAATATCTGACCTACTAGCCATTAAGTATAATAGAGATCCAATCATACTTTTATATTTCTTGATATTTATACTTTTTCCATTTTCATCATTATACAATTTCGTAGTTGTATTAATTGGAGTTCTAGAAAGTTTGGAAGAATTCAACCCAAATTTCTTTAAGAAATTTTTTATATATTTTTCTTGATTTAAAAATATACCATCGGGAGTTTGCTTTATTTGCAAACTTAAAAAAAATTTTAACTCCCTCATAATACTTATTTCAAATTCACTTTGCATTATAGATGCAAACTCAACACAAAGTGAGACATTTGTTGAGCCAAATATGATGTCATCAATGTATACTTAAATAATGAGCAAATTATCTCCTTTTTGCATAATAAACAGAGTTGAATCGGTACTACCCTTTTTAATGTTCCTTTCAGTAAGGAAATTTTTCAATCTATCATACCACGCTCTAGGGGCTTACTTGATTCCATATAAAGCTTTCTTAAGCTTATATGCATGGTCAAGTTTGTCATAGATTTCAAACCCTAAAGATTGCTATACATAAACTTCTTTCAAGATATAACCATTTAAAAAGGCACTCTTAACATCCATTTGGAAGAGAATGAAGTTTTTGTAGCAAGTAAATGCTAAGAGCATTCTAATAAATTCTAGTCTAGCTATGGGGGCAAAAGTTTCTTCAAAGTCTATTCTCTCTTTTTGGTTGTACTCTTGGCAACCAATCTAGCCTTATTCCTTACAATTCATTTTCGTCCATATTGTTCTTAAACACCTATTTTGTTTTTATACTGGGATGATTTTTGGGTCTTGGAGCAAGTTCTTATGCATTGCTGCATTCAAATTGGTTTATCTCTTCTTGCATGGCTAAAATTCAATTTTTATATAATTCGACTTACTCAAATTTCTTTGTTTTAATTCGAGAGATAAATGCTACATTTCCATAGATAGGAAAACTCTAGTTTTGACTCCTAAGGACGGATCACCTAAAACTTCATCTATTGGATGACTTTTGACAAATTTCCAATCCCTAGGAAGATCATTATTTGCATCCTTGATTGTAACAATTTTAAGAGATTTTGATGGAGGATCTATAGGGGTTTTCTCTTGAATGATTTCAAGTTGATTACCTAGAGAGAGAGAATCCATTTGCGTTTCTAAAACATCATGCCTTTCTACATTTATCGTAGATTGAGGGCTTTCATCGAAATTGACATGCATGAATCCTTCTACAACTTGTGTTCTTTTGTTAAACACTCTATATGCTTTACTAATTAATGAGTATCCAAGAAATATTCCAAGATCCGTCTTGGAATCAAATTTCCCCAAATTGTCTTTGGTGTTGAAAACGAAATATTTACAACCAAAGGCTCTAAAATACTTGACACTGAAATTTTATCATTTCAAAGTTAATAGAAAGTTTTCTCAAGGATATGTCTTATGGAGACCCCGTTTAGCAAATAGCAAGCCGTAGCTACGGCTTTTGCCTAAAAGTATTTTAGAAGTGAGTTTTCATTGAGTATGGTTCTAGCAAGCTCTTGGAGAGATCATTTTGTTGAGGGGTTCTAGAGGAAGAAAAATTATTTTCAATTACATGTTTGAGACATAAAAGTTTAAATTTCTCATTTTCAAATTATTCACCATAATCACTGTGAAAAGCAACAATGGCAATATTCTTTTCATTTTGAATTTTCCTCTTAAAGCTAGAGAAGATGTAAAAAGTTTCATCCTTTGACTTTATAAAGAATACCCAAGTGAACCTAGAAAAATCATCTACAATGACAAAAACATAATATTTACCTCATAAACTAACAATGTTTGAAGGACCAAAAAAATCCATATAACGTAATTGTAAAGACTTGGAAGTTGTGACGACATTCTTTGAGGCAAAAGAGTTCTTGGTTTGCTTGCCCATTTGACAAGTATCACAAACTCTATCCTTCTCGAAGGATATTTTTGGAAGTTCTCTAACTAGATTATTCTCAGAAATCTTAGCTAAAGTATCCATACCTACATGTCCTAATTTTCTATGTCAATACCAATTATCATTCAAATGATTCACAATAAACATTTTTCATCAAAACATTCAATATTATCTAAATCAATCGTGTACACATTTTCTGCGCTATAGCCTGCAAACAAAATTTTACTACTTGAGCTATCTTTAATTACACATGATTTTGATTTAAAAATAATTTTATATCTTTTATCACATAATTGACTAATGTTTAGCAAATTATGTTTTAAACGTTTAATTAATAAAACATTGTCAATTATAGGGCTAGTGTCAATACCTATGTTACCAATGCCAACTATTTTTCCTTTTTGATTTCTACTAAAAGTAACGTTTTCTTTCTTTTTGTTGACATAGGCAAACTTGGAAGAGTCTCCCGTCATATGTTTTGAGCATCCATTATCAAGATACCATAAGTTCTTCACTAGAGAACTCACAACCTACAAAAAAGATAATTATGTAATCTTCTTTGGTACCCAAATTTTTTGGGTTCTAGTGTTAGGTTTGGTTCCCTTAGGAACACATTGTAACTTACCAAATAATTTAAAATTGTTAAATTTTAATGGACATACAAACGATTATGACCTACTTCGTTACATATATAACATGTATATGGTTTGACGAAAAAATTCTTATATACTTTCTTTTTATTGAACTTTCTGTAATCAATTCCGGCCTTATCAAATGCTACTCTTTGATTCCCTTAGAGCATAAGTTCTTGCTCCCATTAGTGAATTTTAAAATTATATCATTCAATCTATTATTTTTAGTCTTAAGTTCACTAATTTTCATTTCATACAAGTTAATCTCCTGAGCATGCTTTTTAATTAAGTTTGCATTTTCCTTTTTCAATAAGTTGTATTTAGACTTAAACATGTCATATTGTTTAACCAAGTCATTGAAGACATCAATTAGATTGACATCATCATTTTCACTATCATTAGAATAATCACTAACCTCGTTCTCCTTGACCATGAAGCACAGGTTTGCCACTTCTTCGTCTTCGGAGGAGGCGTCGCTCTCGCTATCGTCCCATGTTGCTTTCATGGCTTTCTTCTTGAACCTCTTGGTAGCCTTCTTCATTTGAGGACACTCAGCCTTGATGTGTCTTGGCTTCCCGCACTCAAAGCAGGTGATTTCCTTTTCCTTTTGAAGCTTGTCTCTCTTTGACAACCTCTTACCTTGCATCCTTTTTTGTTGGAGAAATTTGTTGAATTTTCTCATGATGAAAGCAATCTCCTCGCATCCTCTTCTTATTCAGACTCTTCGTGTTTGCTTGATGAGGCGTTGAAAGCAATGTCTTTTATTTTGGAGACTTCCTTCTCCTTGAGATCTTCCTTCTCATTGGATTTCATTGTTATCTCATGCGTCACAAGAGAGCCAATGAGTTCTTCCAGTTTGAGGACCTTAAGATCCCTAGTTTCTTGAATGACTGTCCCCTTGGGTTGCCATCCTCTCGGTAGACACCTAAGAATCTTTCTTACTAATTATTCATTTGGATACGTTCTACAAAGCACTTTCAAACTATTAGTAATGTTAGTAAAACGAATAAATATTGAACTAATAGATTCATCCTTTTTCCGTAGAAAATAATTCATATTCGTGCACTAACATACACATTTTACTCTCTTTTACTTGGTTTGTTCCTTCATGAGTTATTTCAAGTAAACGTCAAATATCGAACGCACTATCACATCCTTGTACCCTATTAAATTCATCTCTATTTAGAGCACAATACAAAGTGTTGATTGACTTAGTATTCAAGCTCAGATTCTTTTTATTAGAATCATTTAGTTCATGCAATGTTTTAGGAGTGCTAACACCATTTTCAATTTTTACATCAAAGTATGGACCATTCTCAATAATATTTCAATGATCATAATCCATGGCTTGAACAAAAATTCTCATCCTAGACTTCCAATAAATATAATCATTTCCATAAAAAAAAAAAATAGAGGTCTAGTAATAGATTGTCCTTCTATATGTGAGGTGTTTGCGTTGAATGTCATTTCTAAAGATATAACTATTCTTTTAATTACAATTAAAAAGATATTATACTCGCTCTGATACCAATTATAGGATCGTTTTTACCTAAGGGGGAAGTGAATTAGGTATTTATTTTCTATTCAATTATATTAATTGTCATTGCTATTAATTCAATCGATTATTCTTTAGGGTATAAACAAACCGATTACGAATTTAATTTTTTAGATAAATTTAATCTAAAACAAGTAAGAAATAAAGAGAAGAGAGAGACAACACCGAATTGTTAACGCGGTTCAGCCAACATTGCCTACGTCCGCGCTTCAAGGTCTCCCCCTTGAAGATTCTTCCCGTCTTTTCCTCGAGAATCTTTGATTGAACTTCACGGGCTTCAATCAACTGCCTTTATATACATTTCTCTTAAAGATTCACATTTTTTCTAAATTTCAGTATATGATAGTAAATTGAAACTCAAACAACACCCTCTCAATAATGTAATCTCAAGTTTGTAGTTTTAGAGTAGTAGTAGGATTGAAAGAAATAAAAGCTCTTTTAGATTGAGAGGATTTTTTTTGTTGGTTCTTTTTGTTGTGTTTTCTCCAAACTTCATTATTCAATTTATAGTTCTTGTGAATTCTGTCGACGATCGGTCGACTTATATTAAAATCGGTTGGCACCTTGTTACCATTGTGTGTAAATAGATGACTGTTGTAAACAAAGGTCAACCTCTTTAATGCTTGGTTGACACTTTGTTATCGTTAGGCGTTTATTGGTCGACACCTGTGTATATCGTTTGACACTTGAATTGCTTCTGTTTGCGTAGGTCGATCCTCGTGGTCAACACTTAAATCTTCTTTGAATTCAGCGGTCGACACTTGTGTATACAGGTCCACACCTTAATTGCTTCTATTTGCACAGGTCGATCCTTGTAGTCGACAATTCAATCTTCTCTGCATTCAGCGGTCGACTCTTGTGCATTTCGGTTGACACTTGAATTGTTTCTGTTTGCACAGGTCGATCCTTGTGGTCGACACTTCAATCTTCTTTGCATTCAGCGGTCGACTTTTGTGCATTTCGGTCGACACTTGAATTGCTTCTGTTTACACAGGTCGATCCTTGTGGTCGACACTTCAATCTTCTTTGCATTCAGCGGTCGACTTTTGTGCATTTCGGTCGACACTTGAATTGCTTCTGTTTGCACAGGTCGATCCTCGTGGTCGACACTTCAATCTTCTTTGCATTCAGCAGTCGACACTTGTGTATACCGGTCGACACTTGAATTGCTTCTGTTTGCAGAGGTGGATCATTGTAGTTGACATTTCAATCTTCTCTGCATTCAGCGGTCGAC